>JAPESX010000583.1:0-16452 GCA_029590615.1 Nemania bipapillata | reverse complement strand
GAACTGGAGGGAAGCCTGGCCTTCCTGGCTAGGGCGGCTGCGGCGAGGCTTTGGAAGGCCCAGGCAGAGAATCCACGGAAGAGCCTCGAGGTCCTAAAGGCCAAGGCCAAAGAGGGACTAGTGGTTCTGCTCAACGCGACGGCGCACCGCTCTGACAACTTCCTCGTCCGGTCTTGCGGTGTGCCCCTGTTGCCATTGACCCTACTTGTAGCCGAAATTAAGCGCCACAGCCGGGATATTGTGTACCGCACTCGCACCCGCCGCCTCATTGGTCTCGTTGATGTGGCGCAGAACGCCAAAAAAAAATATTATGTTGAAAAAGAATAATGATTTATCAAAAATAAATTGGTATTTTAAACAGCTCAATTTCGAAAATTACGTTGTAATCATTCAGCGCGAGGCTTAAATAACCCCCCTCAAAAACTAGAGATAACAATACATGAAAAATAACATGTTGTTCCTATAGAACAACTATCAGCGCAGACCAGAGCGCCTAATCCTATATTACATCCTCTCGAACATGATCAAGGCCCGTTATCCAGTGACTCGGTAACATCCCGTTACTCTCGCGACACCAAACGCGCAAGCATGGTCGTGGAGCAGCCCACTCAATATTTGTCTGCTTGCTCTTGATAAAGTTGAACTGCTACTAAAACGCATCTAAATGCCTTACATGCCGCACTCTGGGGACTTGGCTATAGTCACAATAGCGCTTCCAAAGATTTGATACTTCGAGGCTATTATTGATTCTTAGTAAACGTGATGATCTAGATGTGTATGTGTGTGTGTGGCCTGCACTTTGGAATTTTTCTTGAACTGGCCGCTTATATAGGAAAAATTAAAAGTTCAACGCACTACAACGCAAGATAAACAGTGCAGTTCCATAAGTTTACCCNTTACGACGCCCACAATTCATTCTTCCTTTCCTCATTCCTCAGCTCTCCGGACGTTCAAAACTCTCATCAAGTCACCCGACGCTCATACAACGATCTTCTGCACCTCTTCGGCATTGCTCACCTCCCACGGATATAGCTCCTCGACCTGACGAATTAAATGCGCGTGTTGGGGGCTCCTAGGCTTGATCGTAGCTTTGAATGCCTCTAGACGGCTAAGAATACCTGGCCCGGGTTTCGTAGTTGGCTCAATCTCATGACCCCTTTCGTCTAGGCCCTTGCCAATATTGAAAACAGCTAGGGACCGCGCAACCATCAGCCATGCGGAGGCGCTCGCTAAATACCTACCCGGGCAAATGCGTCGACCATAACCGAAAATGTGGTTTATTGGATCTGGAGCTGGGTTGGGACCTAAATAGCGCGACGGGTCGAACTCCGATGGATTTGGATAAACAGCAGGATCATGGGTGAACCACCTACCAAAGGTCAGCTTCGGACCTCCCAACTCGGTGGCCATCATATTCCGCCCATCTGGACTAAAAGTGTTTGCACAGCATACTTACCAGATGTTTGGGAATACAGCAGCCCCCTTGGGGATATAATAGCCGCCGACAATATCGTCTCTGTCTGCGGTATGAGGGACACTCAAGGGGACAACAGTGTGCCAGCGCCAAGCCTCCTGGAGAACTGCATCAATATAAGGGAGGCTCTCCCTATCGCTAAATGTGGGGAGTCTGCTAGATCCGATAACTCGATCAATCTCTTCTTGGGCCTTGCGCTGGACCTCAGGAAACAGAGTCATGGTGAAAAAGAATGACGTTAGTGTGTTAACGCTCTGTTTACACGGTTAATATACTAAATACGTCGTATTGAAAAAANGGAGCAGGGGCCTGGCATACGGTATCTGCCCCGGCGATGTACATAGTTAACTATTGAAACCGTTAATTACCTCCTAAATTATCAGGCGACAATAAGGGACAGGACAGGAATGCGGTGTCGAGGTGGTCCTGTGGCAAGAAACTACTTACAGCGGTCCACTTGATAGCGTCTTCGTCAATCGTTCGAGATATGATATCACCTTCACCTTTCAGGGCATCCATTACAAAGCACTTCTCATATTTGCCGCTAGCTAGTCGCTGTTTAGCAAATAGATATGGCTTTTCTGTCGATTCTTTCAAAGTCTGGCGCCATTGCCTGCCGATTCTCTTCCATCTTCCGCCGGGCATCCACCCAGGAAGATATTTTACTATAAATATTTATGAGTCGTTATGTCAATAGGGTGCACATGATTATTAGGTAGAGCCTACAAGCAGGGATAGTGTCTACCGGCCAGCCAATACTTCCAGAGAAGTGCAATGAAGAGTTATCGACGAGATCCACCAGCGGGTCCAACCCGTGAGGTTCTACTGTGTATCCGTACTAGCACGCTCAGAATTAGTCACTAATATTATTTAACAGACGGTTTTTGGTCACGTAGAGGTCTTATTGTCAACAGATTAGGCCCCAGAGGAAGACCGCACCCACAGTTGCCAAGACAAATAGCAGAGTACTAGGAATTACTCACGACAAGTTTAAGAATGATCGCGGCGGCCGTACTGCCATATTGGCATCTCTTAGGTCAGTGTATCAAGCGAGTGAGTATCATATTTCTTACGTACGTTCTTATATGGCTGAGAAATAAGTCTGGTTCTTGCAAAACCCGAAACAGAAACCGGTGCACTTCTTTCTCCTGTAGGGGCAAATATGGCTTGACAGTTAATTGAGTGCCAATGGCCATATGCATGGTTTTCCGATGACGACGAAACCTCTTTCCGTATTGTGAGAGGCCGAGAACATTAGAGAAGCCGGTACTGAAAACGCGTGAGACTCTCCGCTGTGAGCAAAGCCTGATGGAAAGTTTCCTTACAAGTCGGCGAAATGACCTTTTGGGCGATTCGAATACCGAGAGGACCTCTTCTCAAATAGCTCCACGGCAAGTTCTGGCGAATGCAATATTATCAAGGTTGTACCAAAGGCGGTTACGGAGCTAATCGGCCCTATCATTCATTCAGTAAGTTATTCATAAAACCTTCTTCAGCGCTCTTGCCGAGCATAAAATATAGATAATTGAAATAGAAGAATTCATCATGAAACCAAACTAAATATGCATACCATACTTGTCTTTATGTTTCAGCCAATGATCCGATTCTCTTTCACCAGGAGACGGAAAGTCGGCAATGTTTCCTAAGAAGGGTACTACAAAGCGAACCAGTCAGTAGCGGTCGCGGCCTCGAGCATGACGTGTTCTGGTTGATGTGATGGCCTAGAAGAACGACACTAGCCTTCCGTACACAACGGGCTCTTGACTGCTTTTTTCTAAGGCAAGCCCTCAGAATTACTTACGGCCTTTAGGTCCTGGAGGCAACGGGCCAGGCTGCTTTTTGAAAATGGACAAGAGTATATTGACGCTAATAGCCGCCGCGACGGCGAAGACGAGGGCTCCCAAAAGAGTACTCATGATGTCAGAAGTAGTAAGTGTTGTAAGATTGAAGGAGCCAATGGAGTATAGGTGATAATAGAGCATACAGGGAAGGGAAGCTTGTTCCTCCCTTTTTCTTATATGAATTCTTTTATAGTAGTCTCCGACAATATGATGCAGCCATGACGCAACACTCAAAAATGCTATTGCTTTTTTNATACTAAGGCGGCAAGGGGCTTGGGACGGACGTATCGAACCAAAGATTGTGTCTGCGGGACTTTGACTATCAGGAAATCTGTGACCTATTACGTCTCTATTTGAATGTACTGTGAGTCGTGATAGATAACCGAGTATGGGTGATTGGTAGCTGGTTTATGGAATACCACGCACACGCTACGCCACCATCTGCCGATCGCTGTTCGTGGTTTACGGATACCCTACGCATGTTGATTAGTATATGTTTACTTTTACTTTTAAGGCTGAATTTATACCATAACGGGCTAGCTAAACGGGGTCAGCCGTGATCGTCTAGTGCCTGCAGAACTCCCGAAATCGAGAATTCATATTTGTTCTAGCCCTTCTAAGGTTAGGCGACCAAGTCGAGCTGGCTACGGCGGCTTCAAGTGGCATGCGAAGCCTGCGTGGTTAGGGCCATTCGGGTAGCAATGAATACAGCGGGGTTGTGCCATTCATCATAATTGCTAGAATTTGTCAAGGAACGGATGGCAGCAGACCCTTCGGCCGCATGGCCTACTCAAAGCGATGTCGTTACCCTAAGCTAAGATAGCAGACGTGGTCTGTAATTAAAATCAACTTGGGATCACGGGGAGTCACATTGCTGGCGCGGGAGTCATGTTTATTCGCCTCTTGGGCCATCCAAGTATCTTTCTATACTTCCTACAGAGTGAGTTACTGCATATTCTATATAGATTGTAAGGAATGCTGCATAAGTTCTTCAGGCAGAAGAGTTGTTGTGTAGACAAATCTCGAATGCTAACTAATCATCTTAGACTACGACTCCACTTGTCCACACCCTTCTCCAACGCGCCTCAGCTCATCGGATAAGGCAGGTGTTATCCGAAAACCTCCAGCATTTATCCTTGCTTGGTAGCATACCCCTCACATATGCTACAGTGTTAATTACTAGTCCAATAAGCGGTCAAGCCACACTCCTTGCCGCAGGAGACTAACTTCGTATGGGAAGTCTGGCGAGGCGTTAGAAGATCTAGCAAAGTTAGAGTACGTAAGAACTTTATGTGTATAATTGGGCTAAGATCTAGCTATAGGTGCACACCACTAGGGTCTACTAAAAGAGAGTTAGGTTCGATTCCTTTCAGCGCTAAGTGGTCTTTCGTCTTTTAGCTCAATTGATCTTGGAGGGGGAAAAGGGATATCTATGGACAGGTCATCTATAGCCTAGGGGTGTATACCGAGGAGCTAGAAAAACGTCAAAGAGCGTACCTAATGCTACTCGAAAACGCTGGCCCCTGAAGGATCAAGGGTTCTGATGAGCTTTCTGGGGTTATACTTGCCTACGCGCCTGTGGCGCCTTTCGTCGCACCAAAAGGGCCTAGCGATACTGGGCTTGCATGAAGCCACTGATTGGTCTCTCAAAAGACCCAATGAGTAGGCTGGTGTTCAAGACAATTACCTGACCAATTGATTCATTTCATATATAATTAGTTAGCTAATTGACGATGAGGGCATCGTCTTAATTGCGGGGGGCAAGCTGTCAGGTGTGTCAGGTGTTGTCGGGTCTGTACGCCCCACTCTAGGTAGTTTCTATGTAGCCACAGTGTCGGTAGGACACAGATAGACTTATTAGCAATGACAGTGCGGGATATGAAGCCACTTCATGAACCACAAACGCGCAGCTGAGCCACAAGCCAAGTCTTAATACGAGAAACTCTTTGATCCTTTCCTATTATGGTGAACAGGGTACGCTTGTTGATGTTGACCCTAGTTTTCCTAGGAGGCGATGGTTTATATATGCCGTTTTGCCAAAACGAGCCCTAAATCACCAGTCTATGCTATGAGTACTACTAAATTTGCCAATGGCTAAGAGAGGAGGAAGGCAGCTAAGCGACCTATATAACAGCTCGTCTCGATAGAAACATCGTGAGACTGATTCTGTTTAATCACTGGTATTATATGCGAAACGATTCTAAAGCTACTGCACAGTAACCATATGATTAATATCTTATTTTTTCATATCTCATAAGTTTTATATAGATAACAACTTAGGTATTTTAAGTATTGTTGTTCTAATAATATAGGGTATTGACATCGTTCTGTCTGACAGCAGAACCACTCAATATAATACTGCACAATGTCGTAATTAAACTTAGAGAGGGATTCATCCCACACTGCAGGTGACTACACTAGCATTGGCCTTTTCCATCTCACTTTTATAGAAACGACATATACTCGATTATTACTGGAAGCTTCAAGACATATGGTTCAATTATGTAGCCGGCTTATAGCGCATTATTATTAGGAGTAGTTGGATAGCACCACCTATGAAATATCCCATAACTCCAGCGCCAGAAGCTGGAAACCTACCTATTGAAACGGAGTGAGTGGACAAGTCCTCAGGGGGGATGTATTGATTTAGGTCTAGCGCGATGATCTGCGTTGAATTTTTCTTATATATATAGTTCCGTGAAAAAAGCTTTTAGAAACTTTTTCTAAAAGGGCAGCCGGTTTTTACACATAGAATTTACAATCGTTACATTTTACCTATATTCAAGTAAAACCTTTGGAAAAGTTATTGTAACTAAGGTCAGGCCTCCAAAGTGCGGTATATATAACCTACATTTCCGTTTCACTATCAAGGCAATCAACAATAATAGAAGCATAGGTTACAATATGAAAGGGCTCCGAAAAGCTCACCCAAAAACTACATCTCACTTGTAGATAGAAGATACACTCAAAGTGATCCGTCTAAATTTTCACACATAATCTACAGCGATCCTGTAAAGCATTTATATTATGTGTAATTCATGAAATCATTCATGACCACACTAGATTTGTACCAGCCCTCGTCACGAAATATGAGAATGATACTACAAGAAGGTCATCCTGCACTTTACTTTGCAACCTGGACCCTGTTAGTGATTTCACCAAAGACTTCCTTCGCATGGGCAAGCTGATCTTGCACCAGAGTCATCCGGGCCGTCATATCGTTACCGAGAGGGAGGAACTGTTCGTTCTCCTTTCCATTGCCGAATCCCTCCCCAACGATGAGCTCGTATACCGCTTTCATTGCTTCGTCTTTATCCCCGTTTGGAACAATCTTCCCGGATCTAATGTAGTCCATAATTTGACCCGCTGTGGTGTTTTTATACTCTCCAGGCAATGGCACTTTCCCAAAGATATAAGCGTTGAGCATGTTGGTGTTGAATGTTCCCAACAAAACTGTAAGAACGCGGATATTGAAGGATGCGACTTCCTTTGCGAGGACTTTGTTTAGCGCTGTTGGCCCATAACTATATTAGCAAGAGCCCCTAGTGAAGTACTGGAAGTTGGTAGAGAAAGGGCCCGTAACATGTGGACAGATTTCCTCAAAAATAAGAAGCGAGTTTCGCGTTTCGCTTACCATCAAGACCTCCTTTGGCACCGGCATAAGCACCCATGCTAGCCTGGCCTTCTAAAGCGGCACCGCTGCTGAAGTTAGCAATGATGCCAAACTTGCGCTGGCGTTGATGCGGGAGGACAGCGCGAATAAGGCGTAGGGGCCCGAAGTACATGGTCTCCATTTGCGCTCGAATCTCTTCCTCGGTAATCGTTTCGATGGGAGCATATATACAGTAACCGGCGTTGTTAATGAGGACGTCAATATGGACGCCGGATTCTTCAAGTTGGTCAACAATTTTCCCGCTCGCCTTGTCGTCAACGTCAAGCCGCATAAATTTACCGCCTTTTGACTCTACCTCGTGTACAAGTTCGGGAGTCTTGGATGGGTTTCGTGAGGTAGCAATGACCGTGTGGCCGCCAGCTTGAGCGATGCGTACTAGCGACAAACCGAAACCAGAAGAACAGCCGGTGATTAGCCAGGTAAGCTTCTTGACAGATGCCGCCATATTGATGTGTGGTTTTCACCGTTCCCCGAGTTTCAGGCAGCTTTGCGAAGAAGGTAACGCCACCAGAGCAGGTTTTGATATATTCAGTTAACTTGACTATATGAGAGAGGCGGTGTGACCAGCTGATTTATATACATGACCCGGATGCATGTGACCCCTTTTTTATGCAGTACATGTTGTAACTCCTTGACCAAGTATACTTTCATCAAGAGTGGGCACGAGCGAAGCTCTACTACGTAAATCTTTGCCTAGTGAGTTTACCGAGTGCATTATTACTACCTAGTCGACCAATATACCCATAGATTCGCGTTTCAAGTAAGTAAGCTATCGCCAGGGCTATCTCGGAGTTAGGCTATTAGAAGTTACTTATCCCGGTTTATCCCGCCTGTAGGTCGCACCCATATAATCGGGTTTGTCAGGGTTATTGTATACTACCGGATCTTTGTGGCTTTAACTCGTTCTCCGTAAATACTTAAAAGATGCATGGGAAAGGAAACAAGTTATAGAACTGGTGATAGATAATGATTATACTTAGCCCTTATTGTGACTAACATATCAGCTCCTCTATTACTTTACAAGGTGAATATCCCCTCTCTTATTACCACACTATAGGATATAGCCCTTGTAGTACGTAACGCTTTGTCCTAAGTGCCGCCATCTTGCTGAACATTGTAAAATAGTAACTCAACTCTGGCGACCTAACTATTCTAGATAACCATCTATCAAACATTTCATTCTGGCTTTGTAGCACCTTTGCTAAACTACGTAGGTTAAATCCACCATCCCGTCAGGGTTGAACCCCAAATTAATTTCCCGTATTCACATGACTTAAAGCGATATTCACGCAACTCGGAAATGCCCCCTGCTTGACTTTCATACCGACTTTAACCCATTTTTCAATGATCTATTCAATACCCTGAAGACTCTCTCTAAGTTTTAGGTCGCTGCCATTGTGCAAGGTAGTGGAAGCAATTTACTTGAGGCTTAGAACCTGTTCATATAGTAGAGGACTGTTCGACAGGAAAAACAAAGTAAAGGTATCATCTTCTAGCAATACCTACTATATTTTCAACTTAAAGTCCTCTGCTGTCTTCTATATATATTTCGCTTCGAAAAGCCTCACATTATCGTTAAGTCTCAGCTTCTCTGTCATCGATCGGAGGGGCCCTACTATGCTAGCCACTCGTTAGGATGTTGATATTGATCACATAGTCGGTATCAATTAAAAGTGGGACAACAGTTGGTGAGCGATATCGGACACAGCTGATGTTATAATATGCTACCCCTAACGTTTTGTAAACGAATCTAACCCTGTGAATTTGCTAGCCATTTGACCACAGCAGCAACATATCAACTATGTCCCAATATCTCATCGGGAAGACTATTTACTCACCTTTAATTTCGAGTCAGCGTTGTTCTATCCAAAAGACAATTATAATTAAACACAATTGAGAAACCGCATGTTAATACGCGGTCTCGACTGCCAAGAAGGACTTGTATGCCTGTTGCCTGCAGGAGGATGTATACGCGGCTAATATGGGGACCTGAACCAGCTGTATATTTATGGTTATTGGAGGAAGAAGGGCCTGCAGTCAGCTGCAAGTAGGTCCAAGCAGCCCAAATGTATCACATTGTGCGAGCCAAACCTTAATGATCCTTTAGGTATAAATACGGCTTTGTCACGCAATAAAGTCGCAGGGAAAACGCGGTTGAGGCCCCGAGGGGTATCTGTATTACAGCACTGCTGAGACTAGATAGGAAATAAAGTCCTGTCAAGAGGACTCAGGAATAAATAATATTAAGCCCTATACCTGTAGTGCTACCTAACTGCTACCCTCTTGAAACCTATGTCCACTCTGGCACCATTGCCCTGATAGGCTAGTCCGACAGCGACTGAGAATGAGGAAGAACTAGGGACCTTGAGAGACTAAGGACAAGTATTTCCTGCATAGATACTATTCAAGGTCCTTCTCGAAGCCCATTTTACATTATCGGATTAGATGAACGGTGTGATGTCGCGTCCAAGAAGGCTTATACTATTGCCTCTATTCACTCCCTGCGCTGCCTAAGCGTCACAGCCTGGGGTGCAGATGTCACAAGAAAGCTATTTACACCTAAGAAGGCACATTGTAGTATATGGCTCAATAAATATTATGACAAAGTTAGAGAACAAGCTCTTAGAGTCATGTTAATCTAGCCTAGCGCGTTTTGTTCTTTTCAAAGATCGTCTCCCTCCTATTAATAGGCGGGCGCCTTACTCTAGGAAATTTAGTTCGACTGTTTTATTTATTATTTATTTACCTGAAATGCCTCGAAGGTTCGCTATGACAGTAGTGAGGCCTCCAGAGTGCGACTTTTTGTGTTCACACGTTCTTTTTACCTTTCAGGGGTATACCGGGTAGTCATATTGTGTTGATTTTTAAGACATAAGACTGAAGCTTATAGTCTTATTCCTCTAAATATCGAACTACAGGCCGTTGACTTCAAGTGCGCCTGCTTAACACCGTCCTCTTGTGCCGTCATAATAACCCACCTTACCTTATAGGGCCCGGAGGTTTTATCACTCGGCACTACAGATACACTAAACTACCTACATAAAGACTCCAAGACTTTTAAACGAAGAAATTGGGTGCATTTATGATGGAGAGTAGGGATAGTCGTCAACTCTCGTGATTCAAGCAAGGATTATTTGAGGTGTACCTATACGTTATTAGGCATAGTGGTATAGATATTGCAAACACCTCTGTCCTTAAAATCAGATTCTCGAACGTTTCTTGCATACAACTTCCGCGCCTCACTAGTGGAATTCTATCCTCTGGTTGCTAGTCTGGAATTAACACAATCTTTATCCGAAGTCGAAACTGTTGTATATGAAGTGCCTCTAATATAGGCTACGCGGACTATAGAAGAGACGCGACATGGGTACGGGGAAAGATGGATAATACGCACACATGCTCCTAATACTTAGTCTAATGAGGTTATGAAACTATCTTTACACGTTTGCAATACTGTCTTTGTAGGCCTATCTAAGCGTAGACCAGAAAGGTCAAGTTGTCTACCATTATTATCAGTAGGAGCATCAGGAGCGAAGAGACAACTGCCATGCCTTCAATTTGAAGTCAGCTAACCCCAATTAAGCAGTCTGTTATCCGACGCCACATATTTGCTGCCGCCGCCACCGATTTACTACCGATGCCACATTGTTTCCGGCGCCACATTTCGTTGCCACATGCTTACCTATACACCACCATATCATTTTACATATTGCCAAGTCTCCGTCTCCTATTACCTTAATATTCTTACTAAATGAATATAACTAATACCTGTTGCTCACGTAGTTATCCACTTGAGAATAGCTCTATTCACCACAGCCGCGAAGTTCAATAGGTATAATATCGCCTGCCTGCTAGTCTATAGAGGTAAGGGCTAGTTACATACTAAGCTTATATGAAATGAAGTCTCAGTTGTGAAGTCACTCTGTCAACTCTTCCAAATTAAATCTTTATGGGATACTTGACGCGTAGTTGTCCACCATATCTATAATGCATCTGCGTTAGTAGATGTTCTTGAAATGAACTCTGTTGATAACTGTTCTTAAGAACATGGGATTAAACTTACTTGGCAATGAAGTAGGGAGCAGGAATGAGAGCTAAGGCGATAAAGCCAAGCAATGTGTTTCCCCACCCAAGTCCGATAGATTTGTCTATAGATCCATAACTCATTAACTTACAATATATCGTAAAGGGAGACAAGGATACTCACAAAGATATGGGCCAGCCAGGGGCAGAAATGTACCTGCCACGTTTCTTGACGATGCTAATGCAGCTGTAGACGAGGCTGCATACTCTGGAAATGCATCAATCATGTAAGTTTGGAGTGGGAGAAAGATCCCAATCATGCCAAGTCCAAAACATGCAAGTCCAGTGATTGGTGCCAGCCAGAAGGCGTGTTGGTTAGCTGACCACCCGTACCAGAAAAACGATATTGGAACTAGAAAAGAGAAGTAAACGCAAACATTTAACCGGACCTCCGGCACAGCAATGTTACCGTTCAGCTTCGTGTGTTTTGCCATAACACGGTCACTGGTAGCACCGATGGTGAGTACTCCGATTAAGAAACCTATGCCAATCCCAATGTAAGAGAGACCAGATACTCCGATACTCCAGTGGTATTTTTGTACGAAGACAGTTGTTATTGTAGTCAACAGCAGATAAAGTAGCCCATAAACAAATCCTGAATAAAGACAGATGATTCCAGTAATCGGTGACGTGAAGATGAACTTGTAGTTGTCGGCCAGTTAGTATATCGTTGTTGTATTCTGCAATGCTAGGTGTTGGGGTATACACACCTTCCATGGCCGAAGCATCGACTTGGCCAAGTTAACATCTTTGAATCCATCGGCATCCGAGATATCAACTGGAGCATACCAGTCTAAACGGTGCCATGGTTTAAGAGGTCGGCCCTTGAACGCTCGTTTTCTTGCTATGATAAGTCGATAGTTGGTCTCTCTGCTTCCAAAAATCTGAAGTATCACCGTGAGGCCTCCTAAGATTAACAGAAGCCAGAAAACCTATCCGTTTTGATTAGCAGACAAGAACGTGACTGGGAAAAGAGATAAATGAATCACCTACCCATCGCCAACCAGCTGCCTGGGATAGAAAACCGCCGATTATTGGACCTATGACGGGGCCCAACAAAGGACCTAATGCAAAGACAGCAGTTGCAACACCGCGTTCGTTCGAATCAAATAAATCCGATACGATGCCGCCACCAATCGAAAGGCATGCAGAGCCGCCAAGCCCGGCAAAAAGACGAAACACGAGCAGGGATGTGATGTTCGGGGCGAGGGCACAGGCAAGTTGCCATATGGCAAATATTGCCGTTGTGATGTCTAAGATCTGTTCCATCTCTTGTTAGTGCAATCGACAGGTTGGCGATGAACCTGGTTCCTAGATTCTTACCACTTTACGGCCATACTGCTCACTCAAAGGAGCCGCGATAAGAGAACCGACCTACACCAAGTTCCAGCATGAGCTCCATTATGTTTCTTAACAGCAGGTCCAGGCCATGCACTTACCACGTATCCCAAGATGAAGAACGAGACGGTGAACGTGGTCAATGTGGCGGAGTCGTTGTGGAACTCAGCATCCATCAGTGACGTTGCTGGTGCGAATATGGACGATGCCAGTGGACTGATCATGTTGAGCATGCCACCAATAATGTTACACTGCATAAAGATACTCACCTAACTAGACAAAGCCAACTCGCGATGGACATGGTTAGCCACTTACGTCGAAGCGGCCAAGACCTGTACGCGTCAGTGCCATGCTTAATCTCGGAATGCGTTTGGGCCTCTACTTCGGATCATCATGATCGATCGGCTCTCCAATCTCATGTGCATCGAGGGCGAGATCTTGCTCTCGGGGGCGGTCATGGAACTCTTTCAGGTCCATTATCGAAGCTAGAAGCGTATGCAATACCAAGAGATCGCCAGCGGTTGTTTCCTAATACGGAGACTTGGCAAGATGCTATCGTGCAGAGAACCAGACATCTCAGAAGAACCATCTGCTAGTAACTAACAGGACCTATAGGTGCTGGAGTGTCAGGGATGCTCGGCTAATACCACGTGGGTCGATTATTCGGACACTGTGGCTGGTGATGTGGTATTGCCGATACCGACAGATATTACCGAATTGGTCTGGCGTGATCCAAATTAATTGCTTACACCCAAACCTCCACTATTAGAAGACTTAGGCATATGCATATATCGTAGTCGTGCGCGTTCTGGCAACCCTAGTTCTCTGTCCCAAGTCCCCGTGTTGGCCTGCATCCAAGAAACCAACCTACAATTGGTCGCATTGTCAATATGGGTTTTCAATCACAGAAGAAAAATGTTTTGATTACAGGGTGTAGCCCAGGGTCTATTGGTGAAGCCCTAGCAAAGGAATTTCTGCAACACAGTAGGTGCTTCAAATTGACTAATACCCTTTTGTACTATCCACAACTCATATGACCTTAGATGCAACGGTTTATGCAACATCACTACCAGGAGAAAAGCTTCCGGAGTTGGAGTTATTAGGGGCTAGTTGCTTCCCAGTCGATGTGACATCTTCAGAAAGTGTTAGCGTCTTGAAAGATGCCGTGCTCGATCTTACGGGTAATGAGCTTGACATACTCATCAATTGTGCGTAAGTATACAATCTCCATACAACTCCGCTATCTCTAAGACGATGCTAACACACAAATAGGGGAATGAGTAAGATTACATCTTCAAATTCATCTATCGAAACTGTGCGATAGCTAAAATTTTCCAGATTATGTTATGCCTGCCCTTGATGTGGATGTTGACGAGCTTAAGCGGACATTCGATGTCAACCTTTTCGGGCTTGTCCGTATGACTCAGGCTTTTTCTGACCCCTTGATTAATCGAAAAGGCCTGATTGTGAACGTTGGATCTTTGGCTGCATATGCACCTTATGTCTTCGGATCATCATACAATGCCAGCAAGGCAGCCCTACTTGCCTATAGCAACACGTTGCGAATAGAACTGAGCCCTTGGAGGTAGGTCTTGAATATCCACCAGACTCTTGATAGAATCTATGCTAACAATCCCCGCATAGTGTACGGGTAATGACAATCATAGCCGGACCAGTGGTCAGTGGTCTGATGACCCGAAAGCCAAGAGCTTTACCCAAGGGTTCAAGGTACCAACCCATTGCGGAAGCATTCGATCAGCGCACAACGCATGACAAGCATGGTGTTCAGGCAATGCCCACTAAGGAGTTTGCCAAATCTATTGTCAAGCAGGCACTAAGGTCTAATCCACCAACTTCATATTGGATAGGACCGTTCAAAAATGCGGTTTGGTGGCTAGAGACCTTGGGATTAGGTTCGGTGTGGTCTTGGTTCTTTCGGAGGAAATTTCAATTATGGAAGTTAGATCAACATTAGAATTGAATCAACGTGCCCCCTCATACTCTTTTCATTAACTCCAGTAAAGATGTATTTCTATATCAGAGTTCAGATGTGCGTGAGTCTTGTTGTTATATGAACCTAAGAGAAAGGTATATGGGCCAATTTAAATTCAGACTCCATATACTTCTTTCCGATGGGATGTCGAGCTTGCCTCAGATGACCTAGAGGGTTAGCTTCAATGACGTGTATACGCACCTCACCTTAGAAACCTAACCTGACCGAACGAAAGATACGGGAGGATATAGTCGGAGGATTTGCTCCGGAGTGAGGATAGGTCACGTATAGGGCTTAACACCACGGGTTCCCGAGTCCTCTAGACTCAGATACGAAGACTATGCTCCTTATATATACATAATGCTTTTATACAAATACCCCTAGGGGCCCTAACAGTGCACTGCCTGCGACTTTATCATATGACAGTGATGGGTCATCTGCAAGGGGTTCCAAGAGTTCTGGATCAATGGAACTGTGCACATGGGGTTCTAGAAGGTATCAAAAACAACCGGAACCAGATATGACAGGTAATTGGAAGCGACAAAGTGGGCTGCATGAACCGAAGATCGTAAGGAGGGCCCACCGCACAATGAATCATCACAATACGACTACACTTACTAATCCTTGGATCTCGTAAGAATCTTCTTATATGTCTAAGAAACTCAGGTCGGGTATTACCTTAGTTGATAGTAGTATGGCACGTAGAAGATTTAGGAGATGCTAAGTGTACTGTTGCGTGATTACTAGGGTAGTGCTCATTGACCTTGTGACTGTTAATACATAGCATTAATGATCTACATGTAGATGCAACATCGGAGCATTTTATAGAATCCACCTATGGTATTCAGGCTTTACTTGGCGTCATGTGACTAAGGAAACTCCCGTTAGTATTCAAATTCATGGTCAATATTCTCTAAGATTATGACTTTGCCAAAGGTGATTTTCTAAATACTAAGATATATATAACTATCTCGGATGATATTATGAAAAACGGGGCGAGGTCACACAACAACTGCTTCATTGAGCAGCGTTAATATGATAATAGCCCCGAGAAAATAACTGTACTAAATTCCTCAGCCTCCCATGCTACTCCTCACGGTCTTTGAGTTGTGACACGGAATACTCGGGGAACGCTAGACAATCACGTTACAGGAAAATAAATATTCAAGTAGTGAATGTAAAGTACTAAAATAAAGCTTGTCGGGCTTTTAGGGTTCATATTGATATCTTCTAGCATAGTATGATTTCAGTTTAGCGAATACATACTTTTATCGGGTTCTATCCTTTCATCTGAGTAGGATATTCGTCTTAGGCCTTAGGTTTATTTGTTTCGCCTAATTTATTCTGATTATTGGAAACTGTTTCAAGGTTACCAAAGTGTCTTGAGCACAGCATGTGTGATTGCGTGCGTCATCTGTTAATTATCCAAAGATCTTTTCTGTAGGCGATACATCTTGTATTGGCCTAAGAGAATAGAGTTGCATTAATACTGCCAGGAACCTACTGCTCCACGGCATATAGGTTGAGAAGTAGCTAGAATTAGGCCGCAACAACTGTATCGCATTAATGATCTACGTGAAAGCCATAATCGATGCTTGGAAACAACCGTTGGTATTATATCAAATAGTGTATGGCTAAAACTGTAAGAGATAACTAGTTACTACATAAGGAATGAACAATTCAATATAGATTTTGATCATAACACCGATACCAGATACGAAAACACACACTTGTAGCATCAAAATGCACCCCGCGGTAGTTTTACTAAGTTCTTATTGATAGAGTAGATGAGCATTGAAATCATATGAGCAGAGAGTTAAAGAACAAGCCTATAGCTAACTGTAGAAGTACCAAGGCCCCGAAGTGAATCAAACAACCACTCTCGCTCTCGCACTCATCACAGTCTCCGTTCCCTGCCCCTTCTCCCAATCACCTTCCTTAAAGCTATCCGACCTGCCCGCCATAGCCCTCCTCAAAGCCCACTCCTTGAACGTCGGGTACTTCGTCGCGGCCTCCGACGGCAACGCCTTCCTGCCCAGCGGCTTGAGCA
>JAPESX010000582.1:0-16458 GCA_029590615.1 Nemania bipapillata | reverse complement strand
GCGGAAACGGGACGGGCTGAGGCGGCGAAGAACTTGACGGTTGGTATGCGCTTTCCGAGTGCCCGTGTTGTGAGGGTGGGGGATGCGAGACAGGTGTGGCTCACGCGGACCTTGCTCGCTGACTCGCGGTGGCATATTGTGGTGTTTGGGGGCGATATTCGAGAGGCGGGAGCTGCGAAGCGATTGAAAGAGGTTCGTCATAATCTTTCTCCCCAGTGCCTTAGTGCCGACCAAGTCTGCTGACTAGTGATAGCTCGCCCTGGGTTTAGAGGGACTTGCTCGCGCTTTCACGCCGTCCGAAGCCGACCTAGACAGTGTTTTCAACATCATCCTTGTGCTGTCGTCTAAACGTGCCGATGTCGAGCTTGGGGAAATTCCCGGAATCTTCACCCCGGTATCGGGAAAATGGAAGTTGAAAGGTGAGATTATTGTTTACTAAACTCACGAAGAAAAGGAGGCTAACAATCCTTGATAAAGACATCTTAAAAGTCTTCGTTGATGACGAAGCTTATGATAAGACACACGGACATGCCTATGAGGCATATGGGATACATCCCAGCCTAGGGGCTTTGGTCGTTGTACGACCTGATCAATGTATGTTGAACTATATAATGAAGCCTAGAACCTTGCGTTGACCATGGAATAGATATTGCTCGGGTAAGCCCTCTGAACGATGTCCAAGGCATTGATTCATTCTTTGGCGGATGTCTAAAGAGATATAATCACTGAGGTTGTTTTACCGTTTACGTATAACTATTATATCTAACTATTAAACACGCACTCTCGATTTAAAGCATCAAAAAATTTCGTAACAAATTATATTCGGCTGGCTAGTTCAACCGCGCTCTATAAACACAAATTTTGGTATCATGGTCTATATACAAGTAAATGGCTAGCAGCATTAACTCGAAATTAACACCCCATTCTAAGAAGTTAGCTGTTGACCTCCGCGAACCATGTTCTCAGCAATCCCGCTAATGCGCCAGGGAGATCCTCAAGGTTATGTACAACGAGGTAGTACTGGAAGGGGAATGTGTCGAGGTAATACTCTGTTTTGATCTCATCGTTACCCATGAATTTAACTTTCTTAAGTTTCAGCACGCTCTGCTCCTTTTTATTCGTTGTATCATCCATAATAATGAACACAATCATGATACGTTCTTCAATCGCCTCACGAAGAAGAACCTGGATGTTCTCGTGCTCTGAAGACGGCGTGAGACCATCCGAGAGGATAAGGGCTAGTTGCCAAAGGTCTTCTGAGCCGCGACTGGTGCTTTGTTGCCGCGCTAACCGGAAACGCTCGATCGTCTGGCGGACTAGGAATTGTATGTTCGTGTAGTCTTGCTGGAAGCTGAATCGTTGTAGCACCTTGGCACCGGCATCATGAGATGCAAATGGCTCCGAAAACTCGTGGGCCATGAATACATTGGCACCAAAACCTAACACACCAACCTGACCAACCTCGAGCATTGTCAGAGCTCGGGATACCATGACGAGGGATTCGAGGGCAAGCTCGCCCGAGCTGGATTCTCCCATACTCTTACTGTCATCCACGCAGAGCAAGATCTGGTATGAGCGTTTGGTCGGGATAGCTCTGCGCATCCAGATCTTGTCTCTCTTGTAACTGGAAGCAATGTACGGAATAATGCGCTTGATGTTAAGACGCTTGCCAGTTCTATAGGAACCAGAAAGTTTGGTTGACTGTGACGGCGTTAGGATAAGCCGAAGCTGTGAAGTAAGAGACAGCGAAAGCGGATGTGTTTTGCTTTGAAAGTTGGTCCACTGTTGCATTGCCTCTTCGTAGTCTCTCAACTGTAGACCTGGTTCTAGATGGGTAGATGATAACTGCGTCGAGGTTTCCTGTATTGTATCCTCGATTTCCTCCGAGATTGGCACACTGTTTGAGGGAGGTGTTACATCTCGATTGTAGGCGCCTTGATGCGTAGTTACACCGGCATCCCGTTCCTCCCGTACCTCATCCTGTTTGTTCGGTCGCTCGTCAGTCTTTGATGGATCTATCTCATCCACATCGTTCTCGTCCTGGGCATCCCTATCTTCAGGGAGGATATGATTATTTGTAGGCTGATCTTCGTCGTCATCGATTGCCATAGCATCATCAATCGCCTGAGTTTGCTCCTCACTGGCACTGCCCATCGCTTGCGCGTCGGCAGCAGCTTCGTCATCCTCTAAGTGTTGGAACTCTTGGATCTTCGTGTCTTGCTCTGCATTTGGCTGTTGCCGAGGTTGGTTTTCCTGAGCTGCTTTGATCTCCCGTTGCTGTTTGTGCCATTTCTCCAGAGCATCGCCAAGTGCTTTGAAGGGGTGTGAGTCAGCTGATTCGGGCGCATCATCAGGGTCCGTTTCCATGGGAAGATCTTGAGATTGGGACAAGTTTCCCTTTTGACCTTCGGACTTATCTTGATCTTGTGCATTCTCGCCCGCCTGACCAATATCTCTTTCAGTAACAGAATCTTGTAGATTATCATGCTCTTCGCCTTGGTCAGCATCTTGATCTTGTCCGCCACCTCTTGCATCACTTGGGACAACGTGATCCTTGTTTGCAACAGAATCATCCTTGTACGCTTCTTCTGTCTTCTCGTTTTCATCTGGGACTTCATCTTGATTTTCTTGTGCCTGTTCTTCGTCTTGTGTCTGAGCGTTGTCGTCTTCTACTTCTTGTTCCGTTTCGTCGGGTTTGTCGTTGTCTGCTAGGCCTGTATCCATTTCCATCTCGCCGTCACCCTCATCCTCCTGATCGCTTAGCGCTCTCTCTTCTTTTTCTTGATGATCTACATCCGACAGATCGTCCAATTCGTCATCATCAATCGATGAAATAGACTCGTTGTCTTTGCCATCTATTTCCATGTCATCTGGTAGAGCAAGAGTTTCTTGATCTTGTACGTTCTGATCTTGCTGATTGGGTTCCTCATGATGTTGGATATCTTCCTCCATATCCACGCCAGCCTCTTCATCGTCCTCGCCACCTTGGTCACCTTCTTCCGGTTGAAGGTCTTGGGCCTCGGGTTGCTCGGCAGCAGCGGTTTCCTCATCCTTCTTCTGTCCTTTGGGCTTGTCACCCTTCTGGTCCTTTTCTGCCTCGTCCTCATTTGCACCATCCCACATCTTCTCATCGACAGCGGTTGGGTCTAGGTCATCAACATCGCCGCGCTCTTCGTCTATGTCGTCCTTGGAATCATCATCCTCATCATCAGCGTTCGACCCATTTTCATCCTCCTCGCCGTCGATGCTATTAATTTCACCTTCCAAGTCTTCGTCGGCCATGTCAACGGCATCTTTTTCATCCTCCATGTTCCGGTCTGAATCAGCATTCTTCTCCTGGGCTAGTTCAGATAAATCCTCGTCTGGCTGTATGTCCTTGCTAATATCCTCCGCGCCTTCGCCTTCGCCAAGTCCGGTGCCACCCTCAAGATTCTCGCTCTGTCCGGCTGTTTCTTCAGACTTCTCCTGCGGTGTGCAGAAGCCCTGAGACGCAAGTT
Source organism: Nemania bipapillata (assembly GCA_029590615.1). Lineage (NCBI taxonomy): Eukaryota > Fungi > Ascomycota > Sordariomycetes > Xylariales > Xylariaceae > Nemania > Nemania bipapillata. The sequence continues at coordinate 12,961 of JAPESX010000582.1, read as the reverse complement.
GAGTGAAGTGCTTGCTTAACGTGAAGCCTAGTTTACATGTCATTTGGTGACCATTGGCGAACAGCTGGATCGAGTGGCTGCAGATAGTCCTATACTGCTCTACAATGGGGGCAATAGCAGCCACCAAGGATGGTGCTAAGACTCTAACAGTTGTATTGTTCCAGTCCATCTGTTTGGAGATGTCAAGCGTTTCGTAGATATTATTCTTGATTTGAGCCATATGAAGCGCTCGGATCGACGCCATCGAATGCTCATTATGTTTGAGTAACCAACTAGCCTCCTCGGGTGAGCTAAGTAGTCTGGCCACAATCTTGTTAAATTGTTCCACAGCAACCAGCATGCTGTCGCAGAGTTTTTTGATACTTTGAGTCAAAAGCGCAACGTCTCCACTGCTGGTTTCTGGCAAACTACTCGGCTGTCTTTGAATAGCAACCCAGGGTTCTATATGCTCAAGCACGAACGCTAAATCTGGCCGCTCTCGGCAAGCATCATTTAGATTGTTGCGGAATTCATTAAATGATGAATCCATCTCCTGCATCGTTTGCAAGTGGTCTGTGGTGATTAAACCAGCAGGGAGGGTTGCCTGAGATTTTAGTTTAGCTGATAGCGAGACGATCTTTTCTCTCCAGGTGATGAGGAGATCAATAACTTTACGGTTATCAATATTGCCAAATTTGGCGTGTAGCTCAACAAGTTGGGTACCAACACTCAAAACCTCAACAAGCCAGGATGGAGACCTTTGATAACTACTATCGATATTCCCGACTCGAACCTCGCCGCCAGTTCTTGTCTTTGCAAGTGATTGGAGCGAATCTGAGGCTTCTTGTAGGGTTGTGAGGTCATTGATTGCTACCTGAAAGCCACTTCTCTGGCGCAAGGTGTTGTGCATAATGCCTTCGAGCAGCCCGACGCTTCTGGTTACCTCTGCTGCTGTCAAGTCTTCTGAGTGGCTTTGAGCTGTGCTTCGAACGCGTGGTGCTAGATCAAGCATCTTGTGAAAGTAATAGTCTATGCCATCTAGACCAGAAATATTACTATTTGTTAAGGGAACTGCCGATGCGAGTACCGCAGAAAGGGACTCTTGTTTAGCAAGCGCATCGAGGCCAAGGTTGTATGGGAACCCCATTTGTCTAACTGCTCTTAGAGTTTCGGCGAACAGCTTCCTCTTGCGTGACTTCAGGTGCTTGACAAGGCCTTTGTTCCCGTCATTAAGGATCGACGGCGTCTCTTTCCGTAACTCAGCCATTTGCGTATCCAGGCTTGACAAGAAACCATCAATGACGCTTGCCGTATCAATAGCAGACTCGGGTATTTGACTCAGTCTGCCCATAAGCTGAACTGTACGCTGCACATTTGCTAGTCGCTTGTATTTAGCCTCCCATCCTGAGATGTACTTGCTACACGCATCGAGAGCACTTATATCAATTGAAGGATGCGATCCAGATACACTTGAGACAACTATTCTTTCCTGGCTCACATCCGGTAAACCTTGGTCTATGACGAATTTCATAGGCTGATTAAGCACGTCGCGAAACTTTCGAACGATTCTAAACAGCTTTTGATGGGACTTCCGGGCACTCTCTCTCAATGCAGCTATATTAGTGTCTTTCCAGCTTGCGAGAAGCACAACGTCTTTCATCTGTTTCTCGATCGGATTTCGGCCGCCACGTATTAGGTCTTCGACAGGCTGTTCATAACGAGAGTAGAAGTCAATGAAGTTGCGCAGACTGTCATACATGATGGTCAACGCCGGGAACTCCGAGAGAAGGAGCATCAGTTGAATGTGTAACTGCTTCAGAATACTGAGCCTACCAGCGAACTGGCCAACGGGTGACGAAGAAAAATAAGTCTCCAATTCTTTCATCAAGCTCAATGCGTGACTTTGAATTTCCTCAGTCGATTGAGAGAGATTCATCGCTGCAGCAATAACGGCCTGATACGCGATAAACCACCATGAATCAGCATCATCATTGAACTTTATCATTTCCATATCGAATAGCTTATTCCACGTTGAAAGCTCTAGCCGGCGCCAGGAGACAAGCATATCGGTCAGGCGGGTGTAAAGGGGCAAAACACCGTATGTCCTGCTCGCCCATCCACCAAACTGCCACTCGTACACGAATGCATGAAGATGCTCAACCTTTAGTATAAGTTTGGCAAGGGAATCGGCATGGCTAAGCTCCAAGACCGCATTACATGCCAGCACAACGTCAGCAAGTGGCTGTAGATGGCCAATCTCATCAATTTCTTGGAGCTGGCGAAAGCGTGCGTAGATGTCGCCAACTAAGTTGACTAGCTTGCGAGCCTCGGCAAGATTTGGGTCGGTATAAAAATTGTAGTTTAAGGGCGTAGTAGTGCTCGTAAGATGATTCACCTCATCTTCTAGGGCTAGGAAGGTTGCTGAAAGCAGGTCTCGGTCCGAGATGCCGTGGTCGGAAGTCTGAGAGACTTTCTTTGCTGCGTGCCGCATAAGGGAATTGAGACTCTCGGATGCGGTTCGAGGATTTAAGAATATCGCTCTATGTGATTGGGCGAGTTTAATAGTCATATATCGAGCGTTGTTCATTCGAGGAGGTTCAAGCTGAGCCTGCTCTTCTTTCTCGTCGATGAAGCCTGGGAAGAGCTCATCGAAAGCAGCTTGCTCTGCCGCTTCTTCTTCGTCATGCCCACCTCGATAACGAAACATGCTATTCTTGATCTCCTCTGCTTTCCTGTCCTCTTCTAGTTTTTGCGCCCATTGACCATAGAACGCATGGACAGATTCAAAGACACTTTGTTGAATGCGGCTGACACCATGCAATCCTTCAATGCTTCTAACTGCTCCAACATAGTCTAAAAACTCTGATCCCAGAGATGTTACCGATTGTGGAATAAGGGCCTCTGGCTTGCTGCCAATAAAGGGTACCAGGTCTGAAAGCTCCGCCAATGCAGATTTATGGGATGCTGGCTGTATCTCTGACTCTGTCCCTAGAGATATACCAATAATCAGACAATTTAGAATATTAACTGTTGGTAAGGCAATGTCCTCGTATGCGCGAAAGTTATGCGTTAATCTAGAACTAATCCTTGATACGTTTTCGTATACCACCTGGAGCTCCTGAGTAGCTGCATCAGAGCCAAGGCAGTGCTGAGATAGAGTAGCATTGAGATCGGTTCCCCCAATAACATTGAGAATATTGTTGAATTCTGCTTGGATTTTAGTGAGCCAGGAAGTTTTCGGCCGATATGTTACTTGAACTGCTGTGGGCCGCGCTCCAATAGATGTTATATCTTGCTTGATGATCTCGCATCGCATATTTGTTGACTGGCCGGTTTGAAATTGTGCGTACTCTTCTAAGTTCTGCAATTGAGTTTTTAGGTCTCCAAACAGCTCATCATAACTTCCGAGTTCAACTAAAGGACGAAGTTGTGGATCAAAAGCTTTGTCGGGAATGTATAGCTTGACCAAGGCAACAGAGAATTGAATCCAGGCATTTGCCAAGTACATGCATTCCGTAAATCCACTAGCTTGATGTGCAACTAATGATACGAACACCGCAATAAAGTGCGTATTGACTATGCTTGAGGGTCCATCTAGGTGGCAGGAAATTGACTGAGGTAAGAAACTCTCAAGTTTGAATGACAAACCCTCTTTAGTAAACTTGATAGAGGCAAGAATAGAGTCGTTGGCGGCATTACATCGAGCTGCTGTAAAAATCTCAGCTAAGCCGGGTTCAATTGCTGTCAAGATCTTTGACATTAAATGCCATAGTGCCTCATTAAACTTCTGAGATGGGTTAGCAGTGAGTGTCTTTGAATTCCGACTGAGTTGTCCAGCTAGCAAGGGTAGTTCCGTTTCCAGTGACACAAGACGACTTAGGGTTATTGAGTCAATGCTATTAAGCTTCTGTAAGACCTTAGTCGACAAGCTCCCCCTCCATTGTGGTGATTTTTGGTGATCATGGACGAGAGTCTCTGTCATTTGCAATGATTCAGATGTATTGGTTGCGCTGTTCATACGCAAGAGTGTAGTCAACGAGATGTCAGATAGAGAGACCACTTCATCTACTGTAGTTAGGTGCCCACTCTGCCCAGAGACGTAATCAAGGGCCGTAAGTTGGCTAATAGCTTCAAACTCGGTAGCCAGGAATGGAGGCGTTGGTGCGCTATCGTTAGAGTGACGAATATGCATTCGCTGAATTTCGGCCTCCAATGGTTGGAAAAGATTGTCTATGTTGGCCTCTCCAAGGCGTACAAGGCGATAAGCTTGGATAAAAGAGTCCATTATCTTGGCAAGATCTGCCGGCGCTGCTGTCGACTTCCATTTCACCTGGTCGAACTGGGCTGCAAGAGTCTCCATACGAACAAGTTGTTCAAATACATGCTCGGTTTGAATCGGGATAGGTCGTAGAAATTTCCACAGACTTTCCATCCCTAAGCCAGTTGAGAGTTTAAATCCAGATATAAAACACTCATTAAGACCCTCAGAAACACTGGTAATCAGCTGACGGGTAGTTTCACTGCCACCATTCTGCAGGTGGTCATTAAAATTCGTGGACATATGGCCTAGATGAGCCTGAAATGTTGCCTCCTCGAATGGTGATTCGATAAGATACCGAAATGTTCTCTTCCAGAAATGAACAAGATCCCGAAGGAAATATTTATCTCCCTATTAACGTTAGTGATACATGAAGTGTGATTTCTAAGATAAGCACTTACACTTAAGCAAATAGGCGTTTGCAGTTGACCTCTTATATAAGCCTCTACTGCTCTTAGAACGCCCACAAGGAACTTAGCTGATTGGACAGTTGAATCTTTTTGCACAGCAGCAACCTTATCCGCAACGTAAGAACGCTGCAATCGGTTTAAAGCAGAGATTTGGACATCGGCCGCCCGAAACTTCTGAAGTTCAAGAGCCCTCCAGGCCTCGGCTAGAGTCCAAGACAATTCATACCAAGTTGCTAAATGAAGAGGTAGTTGTGAAGATGGCTCGTGTAGCAAAGGGACAATAGGTGAATTCTGTAACGGATGCAGGGCCTGTCGAGGGTTAGAATTCGAAGAGAAAATACGCATGGATATACTCACCAAAAAGTCCATGATATCGTTTGACGAATGTTCAGTCGATGTATTACAAAGAGTTCGTGTCGTGTTCAGAAGATCAACTGTCAGTTGGGATGGAACAATCGGCCAGACGGAACTAATAGCTTGTTCGGAAATGAGCCCGTTTCCGTTCAATGAGCTTAGCCCAATAGAACAGGTCATTAAACTCGATATTCTTGAGCCGAATTCCAAGTCGTCAAATGAGAGGCTGTCTATAGCTAACCGGCTTATACATGTTTCATTGACACTATCATACGCCATAGCTGCGAGCATCGATTGATATCTCTCTAGATTTGCTTCGACATCGGCAATCTTTCCAGCCCAGCTCCTCGTCGTCAGTGATCGTGGCTCGATATATATCTCAACAGCGCGATTCCTCATTGCTCTGGAAAGTTCGCCGTATCGGGGATCCACGGTCAGGAACACACGGAAGTCTGAATGGGGTTTGATGATCCGAGGCTCTCCGTCTGCTCCGCAGTGCTCATTTATAATTAAGGAGCCTTCTGGCTCTAATAATGAGTTCAGACGGTCAAGAACAGAAGCGTTACAAAGATTTGCGTTGTCGAGCACAAGCCATTCGCCTTTTTGGAGAGCCTGGACGATTACTCCATCTAGCCATTCAAATCTTGGGTCTGCGATGCTAGTAGGCCGTTGCAGTAGATTTCGTGCTTCTTTCAAGACAGTAGCAAGCTCCGAATCGGGAGAAATTTGGGCGTGGAGTCTGTCCATGAGATTTAGAAGATAAGCATTGTCATTCGCCTGCTGGTTTCTGTTTTCAAGGCTGTGTAGAAGATCAACAGCCACATCTGGAACACTTTCTGGCAGGGCGCTAATAGTTGAAAGTTCCAAAGCCGCCTGTAGCTGTCGCAAAGCAATATTGACTTCTCTCAAAGGGTCAGACTGTTCAAATCCTCCGATGAGGTCCATAGTGTCAATATCGGCATTCATTGGAAATGTAACAAGTGGTTTTCCAGTTTGAGCGGCAATTTGATGAAGAAGAATCGACTTTCCACAACCAGAAGGGCCAACTAGAATACAAGGGAGGTTGTGCTTAACGCATATGAGCAGAGATTCTAACTCCTGCAATCTCGGAACAGGATCAATACCCGGATGACGCGAGGGTTTTAGTAGCTTGTTCCGCAAAGTGTACACCAATCCAACCTGAAAAGCCGAGGGACTAACAGAATAGTACAGCTGATGGTCGGTTGGAGGTGACCCGAAGGCTTCTGTATACAGCTGGCTGACTTCTAAACGGTCTCTGTCACTTCGAAAGCGCTGTCGTATAGCAATGTTCAAGAAGTCGTCAACTGCCCCAGTAGAGAGGAGGGGGTCGGGAGAGGTTAGGAGATGAAGCCAACGAAGGGTATCACGAAGGTTAAACTCCCAAGGACTACCTTGAGACCCGAATGCGCGCTCAACTAGAATTTGTGTCTCGAGGTTAGAAATGAACTTGATCATATGTGTCACTGTTTTAGAAGAAACACTAGGGAAGTTGTGGCCTGCTATGAGAAGCAGATCCTCATCGGTGAATACGTCTGCATACACAACGATGAACCGGTTGACGAAAGAGCTAGGTAAGCCTTTCCTCCCACCGCCTTGATGGTGCGGATTCTGAGCGGCAAAGAGGCGGAAGTTAGGGTGCCTCTTGAAAACCTGATCTAATTCAGAAATGTAGACTTCTCCACGGTGGTCCAGACAGGCATTGAGACCTTCAAGAACCGACTGAGAGGCTAAGTTCATCTCGTCCAAGAGTACCCATTCACCATTCTGCATGGCCCGTAGAAACGGCGCATCTCTCCACGCAAAATGACCGGCCTCGGCGCCCTCTACCGGAACATCTGTGCCGAAGAGGTCCATAAGGTCTGTCTGATCTGAAAGATTTATTCTTGTCAAAGGTTGCCCACAAGCTCGGGCAAGAGCGCTGACAAGGGTTGTTTTTCCCACGCCAGGGCTGCCTTCCAAAAGAATAGGCTTGTGCACTTGTAGTGCCCGTATGACTCTCATCGCATTGAGCTTAGTCGTCGGCGCATTCAGAGCGAAGCCAACTTCGAAGTCCTCATTGGCTTTTCGTTTGAGAGAATATTCTCCGATTCGCAGCTCAGTGGGCCCAATGACAAGGTCCAAATGGGCACGATATATTGAGGTAGCATCAGAGCCCAAGAGTTCACTCAATTTATCAAGACACTTCTGCCGCTCTCCGTCTAAGCTTTTAGGGTCAATGGCAATCAATGCTGATGGATTCGCGCCGAGTGTATCGATAAATATAGTTGCAGCTCCCTGGACAACACAGAAGACCCCATCTCGATTTTCACTCTTATTAATAAAATTTACCCAGACAAGAATATCTCGAATTGAGAAGGCTGTCGAGGCAGTGGACCGAAAAGACTGGCCAAACCAACGGGAGAAATCAACAATGGCTTGAGCAAACGGCTCATACTCTTGCTTGAGTTTTGACAAAATGATGTGGAGGATATCATCGTTGCTTGATAGCGGAGGAACCCATATCTCCGTGAATCGGTTCCTCAAAGCTGGTGATAGTTCTTTCTTACCAAAGTCACCACCAGGATTCATCGTCGCAAGGAATTGGAAGCCATCATCGGCCTTAACGAAGGAATTATCGATGCCTTTCTCAGCAAGGAGAATGGTACGTTGTGGTTCAAGAACGGAGTTGAGTCTTTCCAAAACAGAGTCGTCTGCAAGTGATATTTCATCAAGGAGAAAATATTGGCCACTACGCATAGCTTGAACCAGGCTTCCGTCAGCCCATTCAAACAATGCCTTGCTTTTCACCTCATTCTCCGATATCCGCTGTTGTAGATCTTGCGGGAGTTTAGCTGCTAACGAACCATCGAGAGCATGGTACACGGAAAGCAGTTGATCTAGATCGCCATTAACCTGTTGTTGTAGAATTCGAAGGGCTTGTGTAACATCTTTCATTAATGCGTCGATAACTGCCCCACGGTTTCGAATAGGCCGTTGTGATCCAATAAGATCACCTGTCTCAGTGTTTTGGTGAGCATTGACGATATGGAGCTCTTTACTGAGAGATTCGGCAAGTAGCTGACAAACAGTAGTTTTACCACACCCAGTCTCGCCAACTAATAGTACCGGTTCATTATGGCGAAGAGCACTTGCGACCAAAACGTAGAGTCTACGCATAGCTTTGGTCCACACAACACCCTGGCTATTGTCGGGAGGCTGGACTCGAAGATATGGCGATCCTTGTAAGTCGTAGAGCTGATCCGGATCGATCTGGACTTTAAAAACACTTTGGATGACATTTTTGACAGCCATACGCTCTTCTTCGTTTCTTACCCTTTCCGCTAGTAACATGAAGCCATTCGCTGCAATCTCCTCGCGCGATTCCGCACCTCTTAAAGCCCATCTAAAAAGATCCCTCAGTGTCGCGAAACTATCCTTGTTCTCGAATAGACGGCTGCTCTGCCGTAATCTCGATAGTTCCTTGTACACGTTGACAATCCTTTTGCAGTCGGATGGCGCAGTATATATACTGCGTTTTTGAAGAATTGTCTCGAGTTCATCTTCAGGAATATTATCGAAATGGAGTTCAAGAAAGCGGTTGCGGAAAGCCCGTGACAGCGCCTTTCTTCCGCCATATAAACCGGCTGGATTTTGTGTCGCGAAAAGCATGAAGTTTTCATGGGGCCGTACGACTTCCTGTGTTTCGGGGATAAGCAACTCACGATTGTCGTCTAGGAGCCGATTGAGCGCCTCCAAAACATCAGTTGGAGCAAGGTTCAGTTCGTCAAGCACAATCCAATGCCCCTGTCTCAGAGCTTGTACTAGCAAACCCTCTTGAAATTGCAGTTTACCGCTGGCATCTGAGACGTATGTCCCTAGGTACTCTTGTAGATCTGTGTGTTCGTGGTTATTAATGCGGACAAACTTATTGCCACTATAATTCGCAAGATATTCAATCATGCTAGTCTTTCCTGCTGACGTGGGGCCCTGTATGAGAATGGGGAAACGCCTCGTTGATGTGGCCCGCACAAGATTCAAGAGATTCCTTTCTATGTAGGGTGTGATGATATAGTCAGAGCGTTCAATGGGCGTTTCAGCACCCTGGAGTAGCCAATAATGACGATCTTTATTCCGGTTAAGAAATTTAACATACTCCTTTCCATCACTTGGATGTCTAGGTGGTTGGGAGAGTATGGATCGAGTATTACCGTTCCTATCTAGCAGGTAATGGTGAATTAGAGGCACGAGTGTCTCTTCCGATGCTCTATCGAGGAGTGTCAAGAAGCCCATAGAAAACCCCTCGAAGAGTGACCGTCTTAGTCCGTACAACGGCGAGACGTCATTAACATAGGTTAGGACGCGAGTAAGTGTCCGAAGACTGAAATGAGGGACTTCATTAGCACCATCAACTAAGCGTTTCTCTTCAGCCCGGCTTTTAGTATTCAAATACAACCTCCCTATATCATCGGCAGCTTGATCGTCCTTTGCACTCTTCCCGCTCAAATACGCCTTAATGATAGTAAGAAGATCCTTTAGGTCTTTATCCGGGCTGCCGACGTACAATTCCGTAAAGCGTGACCTAAGACCCACAGGCAGATCCCGTTTGCCAATATCTGTCGCTGGGTTCATAGCACCGAAAATGCGGAAGTTTGGGTGAGCTTTCACGCGTTCAATCTCCCCAGTTTCGGATAGCAAGATGGACGGTTCATCATTGGGCCCTGATGCTAGCAAGTCTGCAATGCTTTCGAGAGTGTCGGGCGAGGCGAGATTGATCTCGTCAAGTAAGACCCAATCTCCATTCCTAGCAGCCTTGACGATGTTCCCTTCCACAAAAGCGAATGCGAAATTGCCAGAACCTCCAGAAATCTGAATATCAAATTGGTCTAGGTTCTTTGAGAACAACTCCCATCGAGGTCTAAGCTCAAGCAACGACTGCAATTTCGATTCCGTTTTGCGCCGTTTGATAGCTGGCCCTCCATTCGTGTCTCCGTTCCGGGTTTCCGACTTTGCTTGAAGGTCGTCCACAATCTTATTAAACATTTTTGGCGCTTCTCGCCATAGCTTTGAGACCCGGGTCCAATATCCCTTAGTAGTACACTTGCCTATCTGCTCCAGGTACTTTTGATTTTTGGTAGCCGATATACCAGTGCAAGCAAATAAGTCCTCGAACTCTTCCTTCAGAGGTACGGCGAGACTGCGGGCGTTAACAGGCTTGAACCCTCCAATAAGGTCACCCACTTCACTCTGTTGAGACAGATTTACAGCCACAAGCTTATGACCGAGCGTGTCCGCTAACTGTTGTACGACTGTTGTCTTTCCGATTCCGGTTTCACCAACAAGGAGCACAGGCTCTTGAAGTTTAACAGCGATAGCAATTTGTTCCAGCAGTCGCCTTGCATGGTTCGTATTGGCGAAGGGTTTTTTTGACTTTGTCACTCTGTTCCCATGAGAGCGTTTAGCCAGGATAGCCCTCCCGATTTTAAAGTTGTTGGGGCCATCTTCCAGTTGTGGAACATAGGCGTCGAGGTAATGCTCCATAAGTTGCTTAGGTAAATGCATCTCTTCCGCGATACAACTTAGAAGCAAGAGTTTTGTATCTTGCTTAGCGAGACTACCGCAAAAACAATCGATAGCTTCCATGAACATCCAGTCTCGTGTTCTTTCGCTAATCGGCTCTTCGCCGGTTTTGCAACCCGCAGCGACGAGGATTTCTCTGAGTCGACGACACCATTTAAGAAGATCTCGAGGAGTGATAGGCCGCTCTGTAGTTCGCCCAAAACTTGTTGACATGACGCTGCAGAGCCGTTTGTAAACAGACATGATAATGGAGATATACTTATGCAAAAGGGAATAGCTTCCGACAACGATCTGCTCCAACTCCGTGTAAGGCGGCGTCTTCATACTGGATAGGTTCCAGAATCTTTGACCTAGGAAATTTGGTATACTCTCCTGGCCATGCATTCCTTTTGTCGTTCTCACCGTGGCAAAAAGTCTAAACGTACTCGATGCCTCAATCGTCTCCCCTCGGCTAGGTATTACCAACTTTCCATGCTCGACTAATGGAAGTAGCGTACTCATTAACTCATTGGGAGCTCTGTCTAAATCCTCAATCAAAACCCAGCGACCCTCGCGTACAGCGGTAGTCAGGACACCCGGTCGCCATGAAAAGGAGCCAGGTTTAGAATCCGTCGAGTACAGGCCAATAAGCATCTTGGCATCAGTCTGTTCATTGAGGTGGAGTGTCACCATGCTAGACTCCATTCCGAGCTCACGGGCAATTTCATGCACTACCGACGTCTTCCCAGATCCTGGTAGGCCATGAAGAAGGATTGGTCCAGGCCTTTGAAGATTCTCTGCTAAGTTCTCCAGGTTCGCCAATGTTGTCTGAGTATGCACTAAACTTGACCGAGAAGAAGGTGCGCCATTTGGCCGAGGGAAAATGATATTTCCATACCGTATTACCTGGTCAGTCAGTAGTTGAGGAGGTATACTACTAACTACCGATCTAGCGGCGGAGGCCTTTTTCACCTCCAGGCGGAGATTGTCCATTTCCGCAGCCCGCTTATGCTCGAATAAGGATAAGAAAACATAGTCAACAAGCATCCCATCAACATCTGAGTGAAGTGAATCAGCGGGGATAGATTTATGGTTAACATGTCTCTTCAGAAGCTCTTCTTGCTTGAAATCAGAAGCCTTCATCTGGCAGCAGAATACCTTGACGGCAAGGTATCTCACCGAAGCCAGCTCATGCTTAAATAAGGCTTGTACTTGGGAAGGTTGCACAAGTGGTCCGTAAGTGGCTTGATCTATATTCAAGAGCCTCCAGAAAGCAAGAAGAGCTTGCAGAAGATGCGGCTCGGAGAGTTGGCCAGTATGGAGTAAGTTCAGTGAATTAATAGTGAAAGACCGTGCTCCGGCTATATGCGCGACCGAGGTCTCACTTATATACTGTTCTAAGAAGACCGACAGATGAGGCGCAAAAGGGAGGATTCTCGCGAAAGCAGCGATAATCTGGTCCTCCTGTCCCGAATTCCGAGACTTAAGCAGCCATCGTGCGCAGATGTCGGCAAACACAGGCTCGAAATAAGCAAAAATCGGACCCGTGATCCGGGGTATCAGTGCTGCAGCGGCGATAGCGTCGAGGAAGTTCGCGGTAGTTTGATTGCGAATAACTTCCAATAATTCCGGCGGCAGTTGGCTCAAAAGAGCCCCGTCATCGAGGAGCAGCGCCCTTGGTAAGCTCACATCGACAGTCGCCATGGTTGTTGAGAAAACACAAGATATGTGCTTGAACGAGGCGAGATCATTCACTGAATCGACCCTAACTAACAAGAATTTGGTATCGCGATAAGCCCGTAACTTTTTCTGCCGCCCTGAAAATTTGGGCGGTGAAGGCCCGGTGCGGGCCAGGAGCACCGCCAACCTTTAGCACGTCCCAGCGGTGGTCGGCCCCACCGCCAGTCAGGTCTAGTGGCAGGGACAGTGAGCCAGAGCTTTGATCCAGCAAAAATCCTGAAGTGAGTGAGTGCATTCCGAACTTCATTGAGCCAATCCTACCCACCACCCGCCAGCCCACGCGCAATTGGCTTCACAGCAACCCCCCAACACTCCGTTCGAACCATGTCCGTACCGTGCAGATACGCAGCTCGCAGCTGCGCTCGATCGCTGCGATCCAGCTCCTCCTTCCGAGTCGCAACTCCATTCCTTCAGAACACAGCCTCGACACCAAGACGGCACAACTCGACAGAGGCCGCTTCTATAAATCCTAAGATTGCCGGTATTGTCGACCAGATCAGCCAATTGACTCTTCTGGAGACCGCCGACCTAGTCTCCAGCTTAAAGGTCAGAATATCCACAGGCAGAGAACACTGGGCTGGAACCCATGTGCTAATGTTAATAC
>JAPESX010000581.1:0-16459 GCA_029590615.1 Nemania bipapillata | reverse complement strand
TTACTTCTACAAGATTGCCTATCGTAAGGCGTCTTCTCAGCAGAGATAGCATTATATCCCTCCTAGCACATGAGGTTAAATCAAGCTACCCACGCCGTCGAATCTCGGTCTATATATATGATCCCTCCCAGCATACGAGGTTAACTGTACTCCTTCCAAGCTAACTGAAGTAAATCTGAACTCCTCTTGGGCACGAGGCAAAGATGCACCACTCCTAATCATGAGTTCAAACTACCTGCTCCCAGGTAAAGTCATGAGCATAAAAGGGCCCCCAGATGGACATTCGGGGTTATGGACCTACCCCCAATTCACTCCCTTATTACACATCCTCCATTCACTCTATCTGCGCCCTCCGAAGCACGAGGCGAAACTGCTCTACCTAGGCATTCAGCAGCCTGCTCTCTCAAGGCACAGGGGCTAAACGGCCCCTCTAGTAGCGGAGGCTAAACTACTACTTTCCTATGTCATTTCTTATGTCCATTTCTTATTTCAATTTTCCTATGTTCTTTTCTTGTGTTATTTTCCCTTTTTCTCTGTTTCTATATACATATAAATATATAATAGCATCTTGGAATATCCTTTCCAATTTCTCAACCTACCCACCTTCTTGAGCCGTAGAACGGGGGAGCCTCACAGTCCCCGGCTGAGCGGTGGGCCTCCAAGTAAACATGTAAGCTATTAGGCCTAATATTCTAGTAAACCTAGAGCATTAGGCTCACTATGTAGAACTGGAGGGGGGGACTTCGAGAGTCCTCGGGTGAGCGGCGGGTCTCCAAGTAAATATAATAGCATTCTATCATACGGGAAACTTTGAACGTAAGATGGCTGTGTCGTCTATGAAAATAAAACCTGTTGACTAATTTTGCAATAGGTTAAGTAGAAAAGCGTCCTCCAATTTTTCATAACGGCTTAAAAATGTGTTACACAGCTATACGATATGTAATACTACTTGCAAGTTAGACAAAGGGGGCATACCAAGCTTTGTTTATTCTGAAACGTGGAGTTGCAAGCTGTCTTACCAACTATATCAAACCTATTATGCTCTATTATGCTACCAATTAACTCTAATAGACACTCAATACTAGTTTGGAAGTTCAGATATAGGCTTTAGCTTATGCGGATAATATTTCCCACGTATATAGGTTACATCAGCACATAAGTAACAACAGTCGTCGCTAGTATCACTGGGAGCCATTTACCGCGTCTTTTTATCACGAAATTCGATCGTTAACTTCTAAGTCCCATCAAGCCCCTTTAAGGTAGAGAAATTGTTCTACCTAGTACTTGCCGAGGCTGGGTACGCGTGCCTGACACCCTAGCTCAGGGCAAAGCTACACAAGATTTCCAGCAGGCTAGGAGCCTACAACATCTCATATAACATTAATACGAAGCCTCAGAAAGTGTCGGTATATATGTAGTTGGGGGTGAGAGTAACTACAAGCAGGGCACTCATGGATGCTCATCTGAGGAGGGGGGAGATTATAAACATACTATGTTCCTGGCGGACGTCAGCATTGAATGGATAAAAACCCTTGATCTTATAGTAGATTTCACCTTCGAGGCTGTTATCACGATTGATTAAAGCTGTTTCTAGACCATTGGGGGCTCTCGGCAACGAGGTTTTCAAGCGAATTTATTAGTCAAGCTGAGAATATAATCGATGATTTGTTGTGGACGGCTGATAGCACGCTCAAAACATTGATCTTATTATCATTCGCTTGCCCTGTCCTGAGTATGGTACTACTGGGTCATCGGTAAAATACAATTGTCAACCTCAGCAACTAATTTCGAAACAGTAGCATCGTTAAAGCCACTACGAGGAAGGCTAGTAGCGTAGCTGAAAACCAAATACTTCGCCAGCTTCTCGCTCCAGTATATATCCTCTTCTGAGGGCAGATACAAGAATACTACCCTAGCCGTTCATCTAGTCGCCTTCCTGAGAGGGCACTTCTTACCATTACCCGAATTCTTAAGTTGGCAGGCGAGGCAACCAACTCTAATGCATAGGAGAGGCTGCCACTCCAGCGCACTTTCCGCTTGAGCTAAATAGAATACTTACCTTACTTCGGTCCTACGAGAAGTTATGTAGAAAAATCCGATAGGCACCCTTTATTATACTCTACCAGCCTCTAGCTCTTTCTCAATCCTCTAGCAGGTTCAGCATCTCGTGCGTACATATAGGGGTGTGTGATAAGTAGGATATCGTAGCAAGCGCCTGCGAGACTGGTGAAGTAAGCGGTGGTGAGAACCGCATCCGAGATTTCTAACTCGTATTTCATACAGCCTGACCTACTAAGGAAGACCTAGAAGATTATATCCGCTTAAAACCCTATGACCTAAACCTGGTTGTACGAAGGTCATTAGACGAGACAGGTGGTCTAAGCCTAACGCTGCCTATAAGGAGAAAGGAGTGCTAGACTGAATAGAGCAGCGCCTGAAGCCTTCGGCCCCGGCTGTGGGACGGAGGGCTATGGGTCTTGAGAAGCTAAAGAGAACTATTAGCTGAATTGAAACTATTCTAAACTCTTTAGTCAACCCTTGTGGTCCTGTGTGTGGTTGAGGGTGTTCGTATTAGTTCCGGGAGGTTTGTATTGTTAATGTCTAGTCTCAATATTGATTAAAAAGTCTCTAAGGCGGGAGTACACGCCTAAGATTTAGATCTTCATCTATGCCGACCCATTTAGATATCCTTTTTTNATGTTGCCAGGACCTAGGCCAGCTTCGGTTCCTGTCACTAAATTGCCTCTTGAGACTGGCTAGCGTGGTTATTATTAAATTTGATCTTGTCTTTTGGGTAAATATTCCCGCATAATTCGAGGAGTCGAATTAATACTAGTGGCATGTATCAGCGTGTGGTATAGTATGTATATTTGTACTAGCAGGCTGTTGAACGTTAGGTCCGCATTCGGTCTGTTTACAACATGTTATACTCTTTGATCAGTTGATGAACTGGTCGCTCCTCAATGATTATATTGCTAGATTTATTTTTCGTGTGCGTAGGTAGCTACTTATCTAGGTAGTCACTTTACTAGGTTGTTTATTTCGGCTTATAGTTACCAACACGGCACTTACTTTGACATAGTTATGTAAGACTTAAGCCATTGTCGCCTAGCTTTAGAATATTCAAAGGTTATTTCCCATCAGGCCCCCTCATCCTGAATTGCCAGAGTAGCAGAATAGCAGCCCCGGTGGAGCTGTGTATCGGGACTGTATACATGAGGGGGTGGATTTTAGCATTCGCAATAATCACTAGTTCGAACGGGCGAGATGAATCCGGAAGACCAATAGAAAAGTCTACCTGGAATGGAAAACCAGCTGTCGATAGAGTTACCCCATCACTGAATTCACTGAACATTAAATTACCAACAATTGTTATATGACTGTAAGTTTACAAGGTTACACGGCGTGTAATCATCTGACAGAATCGACTGTGTAACTAGCCTGGTATCTGCAGTCGGACGCGAAGTAATTATGGGCATTTGGCCAGGTCCTATTCCTATATTATGACACGTAGGCCATCAAATATAGGCATTGGAGGGTTTAGACTTGTCTATATGTTAAAACTACTTCTAGTTCTTCGCTAGGCTGAGTCTCCTGTTGAGAATCTATAGGTTTTAGTGGGTACACATCGGTTGGGCCTTTGCGGAGCTGAGAGCCGAATGGCCTCTAGCAGGTCGCTGTAACTTTTCCTTTAACTACGATGAAAAATTTTCTGTCAGCGTTCCCTTTCGTTGACCTCGCCTTGCCTCATACCCAAGCACAGCGTGTTTCACTATGGGTGATGCCAGTCCTCAGGTTGCCTAAACTACGGAAAGTCTAGTGTTTGATAGTGATAAGTACGATGTTGATGTGAATCTTACCACGTATTCAGAAAATCGAAGCCTAGAACGGAGTAGCTTTACTATAGATCATTTATCTCAACTACTCGCCACGTACCTAAAATTACTTCTGCTTGGTAGTGCCTTTTGCGTCGATACTGAGGTTACGAGTGGACGCTATAATACTAGACTTTACGGTACAGCCAAACTCTACCGCATCTTCTCTGGAGAGATAGGAATCTGCAAGACATCTTTTCGCTAATCTGGCCAGTCATTAAATTAAAGTTCAGGTACTGATATACTAATGCAGGGCTACCGCCATAGCGTGCCAATAGATAGCCTGCCACAGAGCTTGGAATACACATGTAATGAGTAGTACTGGGCTCATGGATCGCATGAATTCGTAGTGTGATAGGTAGTGTAAATTACACTAAGAGGCTAGGGACTGATCTTCAAACTCAAACGCCACAAGTAGAACTGGATTCCCAACGGTCTGGCACGCCCCATTCCTCCCGAACCATCTACATACCTTATCGCTCTCTCTTTGGGTCATATCTGGTTGCCCTTACCAATAGTTACTGATTATATCAGATATGCCCGGGGTAAACCCTTGCCTAGTAGGTATAGTGCATTCATCGCCACAGGCTATTTACCTATCCAAGATGAACTCGTTCAGGCAAAGAATCGACTGTTCTGGATTCCCAAGTGAGGTAATAAATATGCACCTACGCAATCCGGAATCACCACTCTATTTACCACCTGGGCTAACAACTGTTAGTAGTTAAAAGGATTGTCAAAATTTCCAAAGGATTCCTAGCAGACGAAACTAGTGCAAGTAGTGTAGTTGAGGAGTATTGCTAGTGAACAACAACCCATTTGCTGCTGTGGTAGAACCTACTAGTGTAACAGCATTTTCTTGGTAAGTAGCTGACTATCTCGAAAAAAGGCAAGAGAAGGAACTAGGCCTGCAAAGGACCCCACCTATAACACCACCGCCAGCACCGACAGTTATTACCAGCCTTGGATAATCAACTATATAGATAGGTAGGTTGGTAATCCGGTCAGAGTCCGGGCGTACGAATTCCTACCCCATGTGTAAGCTGAAGGCTGTTGTTGCTTCATAGCGCGCGGGGAAGCAAAAAAGCAATTGCTCACAACACTATAATTAGGCGAACTATCATTTGCGGTTTACGCAACAAGTCTGTGCAGTGCAGTAGCCTTCTCAATTACCGGTAGTAGCGTAACGGCAAGCTCGCTATGGCTTTTTTTCCCAGCCAAAAGGACCCTTATTCTCAGCTTTCGCGCTCTAGCGAAAGAACGCCTTGGATTCCGCGGCCCGCTAAGGAACGCCACATTCGAGCCGGAACCGCTCCGGTGGCTGGCAGCGAGCGAGCGAGCGCACGTTGGCTCATGGCGTAATCATCTTGTGTGTGGAGTGGTTGGCGGTGGCGATCCTCCGCTCTGCACACTAAAATTGCTAGCAGGTTACGGAACCGGGGAACCGTTGCCGTGAGAAATTAGCTTGGCTTCGGCTAAGAGCGAGTTTCACCAACGCGCGTGGGTCGCGATAGGTATTTGGAACTGATTTATTTGCATATTGTACATACCTGCCTAGACTGACTAAAATCCTCTTATATGCATCTTCCGCTGTATGGGCTAGGTGCATCGATTCTGCTCAAGAAGTCTCTTAGGTAGTTCCGCTAGACCGGCTACAAATAGTATTAGGTTGAGTTTCTATCATTTTCTTTTATGGCCTGTCATGGCGTGTTATATAAGAGCTAGTGGAATAGCTAGGTGGTTGACAGAATGCGTGGTTATAGGTTAGAGTCGATTCGCCGTTGATCTTCATGTTGTTGGGTATCAACCGAACTAAGGACGGTTGCGGGACGCTCCTTGTGTGGGTTCTGAAGCTTACGCTAGACTACTTACACCATCCTAGGGAGCACTACTGAATCCTAACACAGTGTCAAATGGTCTCGTGAGCGATGCTTAGCATACTAAGGCGAACACCACGACCGTTAGCCACCGCACTACAGCCTTTATGCCGGTAGATAGCGTACGTACTTGTGCAGTGTATGTACATGTAGGAATTCGTGGTGTAGTATAGGGTTACAAGTAGAGTCTAGAGACAGCAATTAGCGCAAATAGCAGCCCACATGGCACCTCGCGATAGTATTTGTCTGCATACGTTTCCATGGGTTTGGTTCCTAGTTAGCTAGTGCTGTGTGATGAATGCATTTCGCTGTTTACGATTTAGTTAGCTGTCAGGCACAGATGGATAGATGGGCGATCAGTTCCTATACTGGATTGGTGGACTGATCTTCAACAAATTACAGAAACTTCCTGACCAGTGTCAGCCCAGCAAATAGGGGAGACTATTAAAATATGTGGAGGGGGGGNTCTGTATCTAGTCAAGAGAGGCGGTGTCTCTAGCGATTCGGAATAACCTCTCTTATGTATTGTATGTATTATCTATACTTCTCATAGGCCCGCACCTTTTTCTCAACTATTTCCCACATCATCTCGTTGTCCTCACACAAATTTCTTCACGACATCAATGTACAGAGCATGCTGGGAAGGATGATGGTCGCATGGGTCTGGGTGGCCCTTGTCTCCGTGGTGTTCGCGGCGGACTCGACTAATCTAACACTAAATGACATACCTCAATGCGGTGTATGCGATTTTCCAATGCTCCTCGAGTCTGATAACATATGCTAACAAGTGACGGTAGACGATCTGCATAGGCACAACAGTTGCAGCACAATCGTCGTGCGCATTAACCGATTTCCCTTGCATCTGCGCCAATGAAGCCCTCAGCAAGAAAATCGAGTCATGCATTAGCACCCAATGTCCTCCAAGAGAGGCATTGTGTAGGAACCCCGAACTGTATTGCTTTGAGAAGTAATCATTCTAACGTCCGAATTAGTGACTGCGAGGATCGTGAAGGATACATGCGGCGTCCCGAAACGGAACAGTACGAATACCTAGTTTTAAGTCCTGTCATGTTTTCCCATTGCTGGAGGAGGGGCTCAACATCCGAGATATGACAAGATTATGTAGACATCACTTACTGACTCTTGGTCCCGATAGGATCTTTGGCAGTATGGCTGGTGTCGCTTGTGAACATAATTTTCAGCGCGTTCTTCTACTTCTTGAGACTGATGTCCCGAGTTGTACTCCGTCAGAAGATTGATGCCAGCGACGTTTTCCTAGGGATCAGCGTAGTAAGTCACCGGTGCTGTAGCACTCGACGAGATGTGTCCCTAACTTTGGATCTTAGGCCTTCACGTTTCCAGTCCTATGGGTAGCTTTCAGCTTGGCCGCGGTTGGGCTGGGGCAGGACGCCTGGAATATTCCTCCAGATAATATCACACGAATATTCTATGTACGGGGACCCTGTTATTGGCTAAGCCTATGATTTGCGGCGACACTGACTCGACCATAGCTGTACTGGTGGGCGGAGATCTTCTATCAAGGCGGACTGCCACTCACAAGAATTTCGTTCCTTTGCTTTTATCTCAAGATTTTTCCGCAAGAACGAATTCGGCGGGTCAGTTTCGTACTGATCGGGTTAAACGCCGCGGATTTTATCGCCTTCGTATTTGCCTCGATCTTTCAATGCTATCCGATCTATGGAGCATGGACAGTATGGGACGGATCATTCCATGGCCACTGCAATAACCTTCATATCCAATCATGGATACAGGCTGGAATCAATATTGCTATGGGTATGCGACAACATGGTAACTGTCGTTTGATAGTGTTGCTGACTGTTGGTACCTCTAGATCTTATGGTTATCATTCTGCCTCTTCCAGTATTGTCGAACCTGACGATCTCGAGAGGGAGAAAAATTCACATCATTGTCATGTTTAGCCTTGGATTTTTGTAAGCGGCGCTCCGTAGGTCACCTTGGTTACATGACTAATCTAGTGGGATTAGCATCACTATTATTAGTGTCATTCGCCTGAAGACTCTCGTCGTATTCGCAAACTCGACGAATGTTAGCTACGACTACGTCGAGCCTGGCTTGTACTCTATTATCGAAGCCTCCATCGGCATAATCTGCGCCTGTTTACCGGCGGTTCGAGCCCTTCTCATTACGGTGATGCCCAGTGTCTTTCACCCGACAGTAATCAGGTCAATAATTTCGAGCGGGAAGGGGCCTAGGACTGAATCCTCGCGTCAGAAATTTGATCGGCTTCAGGAATCCAATTCCTACGATGACCCTACAAGTCCCAGCACAACCAAGCCACGATGGCCGACTCATGACAACGAAATGTTTACGAATCCGAATTCCGAGTCGAACGTTGAATTAATGCCGCTGGAGGTCAGACGGGGGGAAGTCAGCTTAGAGAGTGGGCTGCATGAAGAAGCGGACAGCAAACTGGCTAGAAATACCAATTCCAGCTGGCCATTGGCACACGAGGGCGAGGATGACCGACGCAGAGCCGCCGTCGGCTCAACGTCACTGGTGTGATGTTATAATACTGGAAATTATAGGAATACTGGGGGAGGCATTTGTGTTTTTATGCTTTTGAAAGGCGGCGACTATGGGATTTTACGATTTTTGGCCGGATTTAGATACCCCGAAAATATCGCGACCGGTGTGTAACAAGCGAGGCGAATACAGCACCGACTAGCTGCACTGTTACAGTGGCAGCCAGAGCGGGTCTCGGCAATACACATGATGTTGAGCGTTCATTGAACGAAGGCGCTTATAGACGAGGAAAAGGCAACGTCAACTCTGTTTGGACTGATAGCCCCCCAATTCCTGACGCGAGGTTATGCGCTTCAGTTAGGGCGAGGTCTGCAACCAAGGTACCTCCATGTTCAGTGCTATCGCACCCGAAGACTGAATAGAGCGCAATATATAATAAACTGAATTTATTGATGATATGAACATGACATGGAATAGAGAGTGTGAGGCAAGGTTGACTGACAGATGATTCACGGCCGGAGAAAGGTGGAGCGGCTAGTTTTGCCAGCTGTCACTAGGAATCTATCGATATAGGATCCACGATGTTGGAAATTTCCAAAACCAGCATAGCAAAGCTAGCTAGCTCAGTGGAAGAGCGCCGGGCTCATAACCCGGAGGTCGATTGATCGAAACAATCGCTAGCTATGTAGCATTCTTTTTTTTCTTCCCAATAGTCCTTCAACACTCAAAACATCAGATACCACTTTCGTAGTTAGACTGATTCTATGCAGTTTCATTTTGCTATATAACCCTATTCAGATTTTCTATATCTTATATTTTGCAATACTTTTTCTTAGTTGTCTTTCTTTACTTGCACAGCATACTTGGAGAGTGCTTATCACTCATAAGTGGAGGATGCTAGAAATGGGTTAGCGCGACCTTCTCCACTTTTCATACGCCAAATTCCGCTCGCATTCACCCTCACATTTTGCCCTGGCTATTCCTTGACACACTACCTAGATGAGGACGTCTTCCGTTCAGGGGCTGCACAGGTCTTTGGGTGGCTGGAAACATGTGCGGTATACATGCGACCATCACTGCAACCCCGGATTCTGGCTTGTCATCCGATCTCCGGCAATCTCTAATCAACCGCGGGCCAGATCATTTTGGTCAGGCCTATCGTGAAGTTTCCCATTCCGATTCAGATCAGACGCTTCATCTTTACTTTACGTCAACAGTTCTCGCTCTGCGAGGGGACCATATTGCGAGACAGCCTCTCGAGGAAAATACAGGCGTTGGCTCTGTTCTTTGCTGGAATGGGGAGGCTTGGCGGATCAACGGCCAGCCTGTTTACGGCAACGATGGCGAGGCGATCTTTTCTATTCTCCAGAATTCTGCATCATCCCCGAGTCACCTTCGGGAGGATTATGTGATAGATGCGCTACGAAGCATCGAAGGCCCTTTTGCTTTTGTTTACTATGACTATGCTGCTGGCCGGGTATATTATGGCCGCGATCGTCTCGGAAGGCGTTCCCTTTTGATCAAGCGTTCGAGTGAGACGGACTCTATCACGCTCTCAAGCATTGCCTCCGTGCCAACAGTTGGCTGGGAAGAAGTTGGTTCCGATGGAATCTGGTCAGTAGACCTTAAGGCGCGTGACGGTATCTCGAGTGAGCTATTCCCAAATCATGTGACCAAATATACTTGGTTAACATCCAGCAATGATGCGATGGTGAGCCATTAAGACCCAAGACCAAGAAGTTTAAGCTAAGTCATTCAGATTTCAAGCATTGGTATTTTTAACGAAGACCTACCGCCGCCAAAGCACGACCTAAATTTTACTTCACCCTCACTTCAATCTCTTAGGCATAGGCTTGTTGAATCCCTGAAGCCCCGTGTTCAAGATGTGCCTGAACCACCGAATGCAGCACCAGACGTAGATGTTCGCATCGCTATTCTCTTCTCCGGCGGCCTAGACTGCACCGTCCTTGCAAGGCTTGCTCACGAGCTTGTGCCTATCAACCAAGGTTTAGACCTGATAAATGTCGCTTTCGAGAACCCACGCCAGGTGGCTCTACAGGCTAAGCAGCCGCACTTACGAGCTTCAGATATATATGAGAGCTGCCCCGACAGGGCTACTGGACGTAAAGCCTTCACCGAGCTACAGTCTTCCTGTCCCGGACGATCATGGCGTTTTATCGCTGTACGTGATATCGGATTTCCTACCCCCTTCCCCCGCTGACCCAACCACCCTTCTGACACACTTAAAGGTTAACGTTCCGTTTGAAGAGGCGATGGCCCACAAGGCGAGAGTACTATCACTGATCTATCCACATGACACTGAAATGGACCTATCCATTGCTTTTGCTCTATATTTTGCTGCAAGGGGCACGGGTGATTGCTACATTGACCAGATCGATTGGCAACCTTCACCCCCCGTGGCTAGTACCTCAGCGCGGGTACTTCTATCTGGCCTGGGAGCTGATGAATTATTTGGAGGCTATTCTCGGCACGAGGCAGCATTCCAGAGGAGTGGCTACGGTGGCCTCATCGACGAGCTAAAGCTGGACGTTGGCCGCATCGGACAACGAAATCTCGGCCGGGATGACCGCATTATGGCACACTGGGGTAGGGAGGTTCGTTTCCCATACCTCGACGAAGAGTTTTTCAAGTTCGCTATTGCGAGCCCGGTATGGGAGAAATGTGATTTCGAAAACACAGTCCATCCCGCAGTCATAGACCCAGCAAAGCGAATTTTGAGGCTGCTAGCTGACCAGCTGGGCCTCCCTATTGCTGCACGACAGAAGAAGAGAGCGGTTAGGAAACTTGTGCCTCCAGCTAAACTAATTGCTCACTCATTCACAGATACAATTTGGCTCGAGAACTGCCAAGATTGAAAGTACAACAGGCCGTCTTCGGGGTACGGCCCAAGTATCCGCATGAATCTAAACTAGTTGAATTATGAGTGAGTTTAGTATTTTTNTTTTTTTTTTGCATTCGCTATATATTTTCAAAAGATGAGCAATCAAGCATCTTTCGGCGATGACGATAACCAGATACTTCCGAGTTGGCAGTACTACGGTCCGAGTTCACTCCCAGCTGTGTGTTTCGACTTTTGGTCGTAACCCTCTGGGCTGTGATTCACTTGGTGTACACCAATGATGACGTCGTAAAGGCATTACTGAGCCGCATTCCATGTTGCAATCCGATAGCGCTTATTCTGGCCTCAAGATACTTGATATGGGAACTAATGTTTCGTAGCTCTTTTCATCACAAATACTCAACTGCAAGCTTCGTCTCTATTAGAAGACGTGACGCTGAGGAATAATCGATGCCTAAGGATCACCTAACAGTAAGTGGTCGTTATATCCCGCGGGGTCTTCGAGTTTTGAGAAGCTCATTGGTCTAATCAGTGACCAATCATCGTGACACCATACTCTTGTGCGAGTGCGGTGCTTCAGGACTGTGGGTATCTCAATCACCACTTATGGTGGAGTCCTAATCGGCTTCAAGAACTGTATAAACCCTCGCCAGTCTGGTAACTATAGTCGCGTGTATTAGCCGTCACGCTGCTTCGAGAGCCTAACTCCCTTCCAAGGCGTCGAAGCGGAACTTGGGTGAGTAGGTGTCAGGTGATAAAGTCGCAACACCCTATAGGGTGGCTATATCAACCTATTTACCTATATATTAGGGCCTCTAGGCCCCTTCTGAGGGACCTAGAAGGCCAGGAATCAATCGATATTTCTATTGAGCCCTAATATACACCTTCTTCCTAACCACTAACAGGCTTCTATTCACTCCGTGACCCATTACCTCTGAAAGTAGGTAGCAAATAGCCAGCTTGACGTTACCTATGCTTCTTCGCGCAGACAAGGATGATGGACATGCGGTTCTCGTTAGCCGGATGCCTGCATGAGTAGGTAATATCGGTAGTTAAGAAATTTTGTAGAGGTCTAGGAAATTAAAGAACGTCTCTTATAGATAGTGACTTATTTTGAAGATTTCTAGCTGGCTGTGATAGGGTAAGCTAAGCTTGGCAAACGGTGAGTGAAGTAATACATGGGCACAATTGACTAATTTACTACCGGACTGCGAACGGGCAGATTGTGGATGGTCTAATAGGTAGGTCTTGTGCTGCAGCCAAGTACATATAAATCCTTTCGGTAGCATGATATTCCAAGATCCGGTGCATGATAATAGTGGTGTGCCACTAGATTACTGATCGCATTGGTTTGCCCTAATACCTCATCGCCTTCATTTGCCACTGACAGCGTTACACCACACATTCCCTCTTTGATGAAAAAAGCCTTCTCTCTATAACCTCGCTTTGGTTTAGTCTAGGCCCTATTACTTACTACACCCAATACGATGTTTTGTCGACTGAAGGCTCCTTCGTGCGCCTAGACCTGACTCTGGCCTGCAAGTACCTAGATACTTTATATATCATACCAAGTATTAGGTCCGACTTGTCCATAGGATGCTTTAGGCGGTCGCACCAATCTAGGGACGCAACCTTTTGGGTGTCATTAATTACTAGGAACAAGATTCAGACGAAAAATATCTACATATGTACCGCGATTAAATTTAAACGAGTTCCGGCGACGTGCCAGCCTGGTTACATCATACACCTACATAATCTATCTATGTAGTGACCGACCGGGTCATTCCAAATTGAGGACGTCAGCACCGGATCGGTAGCACCACAATGCAAAACGCACATCTCACCTGCATGAATGTACGAGTATGCATGTATGAATTTTTTTGGTCCTCGGCTCTGGCTCAGCCTCAAAGCAACAGTTTTTCCCAACAAAGAATACCTATTGGCTAGGGTAACCACTTGATCCCTCTTGATAGGTCATTATTTCGTAGTATCATTTCTACTCTAGGCATATGTACCCAATCTGTGCATGCGTGCCGATATGCTGCGCAAATAGTTAGCCAAAGAGCTATCTATTGCAAATCTACCTTGGTAGTAACAAAGGATTCTGTACATGTAAAGTATACAGATTAAACCTTACCTCGGTATGTAACATGTAACATGGGCAACTCTCAGACCATGTGGGGAGAAAGCCCTCTTTTTTGGAATAGCTAGCTAAAGATACACTGCACTAGGCAAGCGGTCTGGGGGAAAGTTGGGGTTTTAGTGAGGGATAGGGGCTAGTAACACCACATTTCAGCACTAAACGATCTCGACTCAATGCGGGGGAACCCTATTGGCGGCCGACAGCTCCGAGACAAGGATGCAGCGGCTGGCTGCTGGTAGGACCTGTCTATTATACGATAGGACCATGCACAGATAGCGGAGCCTTTGATTACCTACATATATGTACGCATAACTTGCATTGTGTTCGAGGGGATCGATCGATGTCTGTCTTGTATTCTGTAGATAGTGTCAACTAGGTAACCAAGTGCACGGTCGGGAAGATTAGATTCTACACAGTTTGACATGTTGCCAAGGGTCATCTAGGCAATCTCGAGAGGACCGTAAGAGTAGGTAGTGTAGGTACCTATCACTCAAGTCCCGTTAAGGTCGTTTGCGTCGGCCGCTGTCAAACATGACCACGACATTTGAGCGCAGGGCCAATGGTGAAATCATCTATGGCCCGGACAATTTCATCGACATCCCAAATGTCGATATGATGACAATGCTCTTTGGTAAGTTAATATCAGCCAGCATCATCTGAATAGATTTTGGCTGACTTGCGATGCCTAGAGTCTGAAACCTGTCGCGTGTCACCGGATACCATCATTAAGTACGCATTCTCTTGCCATCCCATGCCTCGCCCTCTATTGGTTCTCATATGAATGAGTTCGGCACAGTTCTAAGACAGGAAGGTTCTTACTACTAATGACAATGGCTAACTTTGGCCTCCTGGCAGCGCTGATGCTGCAGAGCCATCTCATAACCTCACCAAGGCGAGACTTCTACAACAGTCAAAGAGGGTGGCAAATGTATTGAGGTATCAGTATGGAATTGGGGCAGACGGAGAAAACAAAGATGTCGTCTTCAACATGTCGACGGGCCACTTCATGATTCCGGTGGTGTTTTACGCGACCGTTATCGCTGGAGGCATTTTCTCATCAACGAATCCCTCCGCCACGCCCGACGAGTTCGCCTACCAGCTGCGCCAAACCGACGCAAAGATGATAGTGTGCACCCCGGATGTGAAGGAGACAGCCCTCGCAGCGGCTAAGAAGGTCGGACTAGCTCCGAGAAAAGTGCTCGTATACGGCGGAACGAGGGAGTTCGAATTTAATGAAGCCGCCTCGGGCGCGAAGGTCCCGATCTCGAATCAGGAGCTTGATTGGAGACGTATCACCGACCCTGTCGAGCTCGAGAATAGCGTTATTTGCTTGTTGTTCTCGAGTGGGACGACGGGGCTGCCGAAGGCTATGCGTCTGTCGCACCGAAATACCGTCGCGTCATCCACCCTGACACTTGAGCCTGGGAAGAAATTCGACGCAGAACATAGGGCACCAGGTCGTAAATGGTACGTGCAAGAGCATCATTCCGTTTTGATATTTATACTCTTTCAACAAGTTTTGAAATGCAGATCTAACCGCCATGCAGTTAGTAAATTCTTTACTTTCATACCCATGGGACGTTGAAAGAGAGCCAAGCACAGAAATAAGCTCAGATTTAGAAAGAAAGAAAAACTCCTTTACTAACCTAATGTAGATACCAGCGTGGCCCATCTTCCCGCAGCCCACATCGCCGGTGTTCAGAGCTATCTCGTAAACAACTGCTATCTTGGTGGAACCTGCTACTGGATGCCGCGGTTTGATTTCCCCAAGTTCTGCGAGTACGCGAAGAAATACCAAGTCACACACATGTTTACTGTACCACCTATATTTCTGTTGATTGCGAAGTCGCCCATGGTGAAGGACCACTTCGCCTCGTGGGATGACGCCTTGTCGGGTGCCGCTCCCATGGGACACGACCTCCAGGTCGAAGCTAGCAAGAAACTTGGCGGCGGTACGCTGATGCGGCAAACTTGGGGCATGAGTGAGACGGTAAGGTCACCCCACAGACGTACACGGAAGATTTCTTTCTATTGACCGAGGATAAATCATCATTTTTTATTCCAATCATCTACCGAATTCTAAGCTACATCTAAGAATAAGACGTACTAATCACACTCTCTTATAGACTGGCAGCATGATGGTCACACCAGCGCGGCTAGCACAAGTAGCACCTCCTGGGTCGGTAGGTTCGCTCATAGCTAGCTGCTACGCGCGTATCGTAGACGACAATGAGAAGGACGTTGAGCCTGGCGAGCCCGGCGAGTTGTGGGTGAAGGGCGCAATAGTGACTAAGGGGTACTGGAAAAACGAAAAGGCGAATAAGGACTCGTTCCGAGACGACTGGTTCTGTACCGGTGACGTCGCCGTGTTTAAAGATGGATATTTCTACATCGTAGATCGGAAAAAGGTAAGTATTTATCGCGTGTCCCGCGTGACATAGAAACGACAATAGAAAGAGATAGCACTGACCCTTACGTCTGCTAGGAGCTTATTAAGTATAAGGGGAACCAGGTTGCTCCAGCCGAACTCGAAGATATGTTGCTTTCGCACCCGAAGATCGCCGACGCGGCTGTGATCGGCGTGCCAGGAGAAGGCACCGAGGTGCCTCGGTGAGTCGATTTATTATCCTCGCTGAACACGCATGAGCTATCTGACTAACGCCGCGCAAGCGCCTACGTTGTGGCGAACGAGAAGGAGATCAGCGGGCAGGAGATCGTCGAGTGGTTCAGTAAACAAGGGCTGTCGAGATACAAGAACCTGCGGGGAGGCGTCGTCTTCCTCAAGGCGATCCCGAAGAGCCCTTCCGGCAAGATTCTTAGGAAGAACCTGAGGGAGATGGCGAAGGAAGAGACGCCGAAAGCGAAGCTATGATTCCGTCACAGTGGCTTCGACGGTCGCTTGGTGTGCATGTTAGGTATATACGTAGTGAGTTTTGGCTAGCGCGTTGGTGCTACTAGTGTTTAGTATTGCGAGCTTCGACGTCTTGAAAATAAGCTCTCGCTACCCAAATGGTTCCCGATGAGATTGCATGATGTCACTCAGTGACGGTTATGGAGATGTCACGATTGGGGCAAAGGCAGCATGGCTTAGATACAGTCACATTTGAGAAGCAGTGAGAGAATATAGACGACACGCGTGTTGCGTTTTTTTNATTGCGAGTGTCTCGCATCCCTAGAGTACATCGGTTCCTCGATTCCG
>JAPESX010000580.1:0-16462 GCA_029590615.1 Nemania bipapillata | reverse complement strand
AAATAGGAAAACATAGGAACGTATATCATTCCAGAATGTAGCGCTGAAGGCTGGCCCCTGAAGTATCAAGGGTTCTGAAGGCCTTTTATAGCCTGACTTGTGGCGCAGCCACAAATTTATGGCTAGTGTGTGGTTTTGCGCCACTCCGCTCCGTCACAGTACCGCTACGGACTAGATACTGTACTACGCTGACACACCACAGGGGAGAACAAGCCCTCCCCCTTTTCGTGATACATTCTTTGGCCAATGCGCCATTTTAGTTCGTTACCAACTCTTTAGATTCTGTGCCCTTTTGTATTTTGGGGTTTGAAATTGAAGGTGCTAGACAGGCGACGTAGGGGTTATCGAATCGCAACGCGGACGTTGCTAGAAACAAAAAGGGAGGGGTAGATGACGGGCTAGGTTAGTGGTTCGGTTTCTATAGACACTGTCTCTAGATGGTATCTGGGGATGCCGTCTACAGACAACGTCTCCAAACAGTCTACTTGATAAAACCAACCATTATTCGCAATTCTTCAGTCTACCAAATTAACTACGTACCGCTTCTGTCTCGGGGTCGGTTTTGACCAGACCTCCGTCCGCACCTTTAGACATAGGCAACACAAGTCGTATGAATAGGTTGCGCAATTACCTGCACCTTAGGGAATTGGCCGGCAATCTGCTTTGCAGCAGCCTGAACATAGCATTTTTGTTAAACCACGTTTCTTGGGTCTCAGGAATGATGTGGACCTTTTGACAAGAATATGCTGAGTTGGCTACGACGCAGCGAACATGGAGTGCTGCCGGCTAATGATCCTCTGCTCCAGTGTAATGTTAAAAGCCTTTAGGTAACAAGAAGGAGTTAGGTATACAGTGACGGGGAAATTCCCAGTCTCGAACTGCTACTACGATGGCGTATGACGGACTACTAAGCACAACGAAGTAGTATTTGTCGGCGGTAAGAAGAACAGTGCTACGCGGAATAGGAGAATCCCCGTCAGGATCTATGCTCAAGTATCCTTCTAACGCATTGTTGGCTACTATCTACCATGTCAAGAGAGCAGACCGAGATGCCCCTGTTGTAGTAGTTCGCCTTGTCGAGTTGAGTTTCACGGACCGAGACACGGGAGCTGGGAGATCACATGATGCGGTGCCGCCCCGGTAGGATGAAGAAATTAAACGAGTTGTAGATGTTGGAGCCGTGATGTATTTAGTTCCAGGAGCTTTTAGTTGAATTGATGCCATTATCGTACACGATCGTATTTGTTTGGATAAGAATATTGGTTGGTGTATTAACAAGTTCTCGCTTGCACAATGGCTCTGTTTGATTTGAATAATTGCATGTAAATATAAAATCCCTGTATATTAATAGCCTATCGAAGCTCTTGTGCTACGACGACAACTTTGGTATATGATAGCACCTTCATTCGAGTTAGATTATTGTTTTCAAATCCTACTTCGGTCTACCTAAGCCTTTGGCAGTAGGTTGAGGCCTATCCATGTCATTAGATTATTAATAACCTTATTAGATCAAACTGCCCTATGAAGCTCTTAGTGACGATCGAAAGCAGAATCCTAAGTTCACTAACAGGCCCATTCCCACATGCCACTCATGTAAGTCGCCCTTTCGGGGCATATTTGTTTCTTATCCTACGTTTTAATGCCTTGGGTACACAGCTACACCAAGGGTTTATCCAATAGCCCCACTGGCATCATGGCCCATGCACTGCGACATTCAAGGATCTGAATAGGTCCGACATTTAAATGCATTGTACGTGTTAATCGTAAGCAGAAAATAAAGGGAGCAGGATCAACTCCAATACTTTTATCAAAAATACGACATAAATTCACTGCCTGCATGGTCGTGATGCTGCGTCATATTTATATCATATTATCAAGTAGGCTACCAAGCTACACCGAAGTTATATCACGCCGAATTAATACACTTCGATCCTTGTCGGCAGATGTTAGTCAAGGGTCAGAGTGCGTACCCCACCCGCTCCTGTGCGGTTCTGCCAAGACAAGCCGTATCCTATCAAGCCTTCCTTTCTCATCCACGCGTAGAAAGTTCTTGCAGTTTTGGGTCTAGACAGCAAATACATGCAGGATGGCCTGCAGTCACCTCTTCCCGAACGGCACGAGTGGATACTCAACAGGAAACATGCAGAAATCTGAGGCTAGAACTCCGTAGGGTATAAATTTCGATTATATACGGGTCCGAAAAGATGTTGCTCCCAGCCGTTGGACAATAGCACAAACAGATACTCATTTCTGTGGTGGCTACCTATAGCGGCGGGATGTTAGTAGCTCGAGGAAAGGCTGTGCAATGTGTTAGATATGATCTTATCCTATCTTAACTTCACGATCACAGGATTATAAGACCAAAGATTGTCCAGATGTCGCATTAATAGGCGGGTTCGCTAGCTATTTTGGACGATGAGGTAGAAGGTGTGTAAGGCTCGGTACATATTGAGGGCTTCTTTAGGGCTGCGATTGAAAGTTGGAAGTGTTTTGGTCAAACCGGGTCCGATCTGTTGCTTATAACCCATAGCAAACATAAGCTATAGCATATATGTTACACAATTTCGGGAGACTAATATCCATATTCTTCACGGGCTCTTACTAGGCTATCGTTACCCAGCCAAGCAATTATAGCTAGGGGCAACTATGGCGATTTATAATACGATTGGCCGAGGGATTGACGCAAATCAGCATCAAATTAATGCCGATTATTCCCCCTTCTTTGGGGGCCATAAAATACTACCCTCCTTATAATCCCAGTTAGGACCCCATTCACACTGGAGACAACCACGTCACTTGCCTACATACACTTAGATGGAAGAATTAAGCGTAGTGTTTATGCCGAACTTGGCCACTTCTCCGTGATTAAATGAGCTAGTCCTCTGTTGCAACCCCATTGAATAAGCACAAAGTATCGCACGCGAAACGCGGTCCAAATTATATATTCATAGCACTTCGGATCAAAATAAACGACACCAACCGCCTCAATCCTCGGTTCTAGGTGTACCAATTCGCTCCACTACGTGTATTCAACCTAGTTCAGATTTGATCTCATCCAAACCTCATAGACACGGCGAGCTAGCCCAAGACCAGAACTCCTTAAGAATTCCAGACGGTCACCCTGTCAAATTATTCAACATGAGTGGCTTAACCCAAGAGTCATCCATCAAGGTTGGCTTCGTATTAGTGATAGTTTTGACGCCGTTGACTATTTTAGCGACTTACCTTCGTTTTGTTTCGTCAAGACTCAACTTTGGAAAGGTCGGGATTGAAGACTGGCTAGCGCTAACCGGGTTAATCTTCTTCCTGGGCTGGACTGCATGCGTTTCATCAAGTACGCTCACCGCCGCTCTGATCTAATCAAGTCTCTCGTCAGAATAACAAGTTAGACAGTTCTTTATTATTACCCCAGGGGCCACTACGTACCGGCCTTAAAAGTATGTTCAACTATCGTCTCAAGTCTGCTGCTCTCCAGTAACTGTGTTATTAGGCCGAATACGCAGCAGGATATCTCTCCTCAGGAAGTGAACTAACGACAAAATTGAGCCTACTTTTCCTGATGCACAGAATCTTTGGTGTCCGGCGCGCTTATGCTATTTGGATTTATATACTCGGATATTCTCAGCTAGCTAACAGTATCGCTGCACTCCTCGTAAACGCTCTTCAATGCATTCCAATTAATAAGATCTGGGATCCCAGCGTGACGGGTGCCCGATGTGTGCAATCTGGCGCATGGCTAGCCGGCGTGGAGTCAACAAACTCCGGTGTCGACATTGGCATGACAATTCTTGCCATGGTGATGATCCGAAGCATCCACGTTGGTACGTCGACCAAGTGGAAGCTAGCTGGCGTTTTCATTTTGGGAGCATTGTAAGCACCCTGCTATCTCTCCCATGCACACCTGTATACCAGCTAACAAGTTGTAGTGCTGGGGTTATCGGTTTCGTCAAAATTGGCATAGCTTACCATAACAGCATAGGTAAGGGGTCTAACCACCCTCCACCCCCTAATCGCGGAACCCTACTCTAATTCGCATTCAGATACTCAATTCCCTAGAGGCGCGCTAACGACCGCGCAACTAGCGGTCAGCATCATCTGCTGTTGTGTTATCACTTATAGACCCCTTCTTGCTCGTACTCACGTCTTTTCTCGCCTCGCCACTATCGTGTCAGATTATGCCACCAAACTAAGTCTTAATAAGACACGATCTATAAACGAGATCTCTGAGAATTCCACTCAAATATCGATGACTAACTCATTAAGGCGAGATGGAAATGTGAAAAAGGATAATAACTCCACGCGAAACTTCCAATTTGAAATCATGCAAATACGAACGCAGAGCAGGGACTCTCAAGATTGAGCTTTTTCGGGTCACCTTAGATTATTATTGAGAGTGGAATTCGTAGATGATAATCAGGTTTCGTTATATGCGCTATGTAGGAAGATGGTGAGCTTATAGGGAGCGGACAGGCAGACCCTGTCTCATTTTCGGTCGTACCTCTTAAGGACTTGAGGCAACTAGCAGCCTCACTTGTTTCAACTTACTGTTAGGTCTAGTCCTCACCTGATGTCGTTCATTCCGGTTCAGGCCAAGGCACCTAAGCCCCCCTAATACTCAATACTAGCAGTTTCGTACGTAATTCTACATCTGTTTCGAAATTCCAACCATCGGTAGTTATCAACCGCTGTTACCCATCCAGACATTAAGATGATTCTGTCTATGTTTGCATTTTATATCTCGCCTGAGAGACTGTGATCATGAGGCATATGGGGTTAAGGCTAAAGATACAAGTTCGCTAGCAACTTTGTCCAACCCAGCACGCCAGAACCTCGATTTAATATAGGGTATTATCAAGGACACCTCACAAAGAATGAAATAGAATAGTTCATAAAAGGTGGTAACATAACCACCTCCAGCAGAGGCCAATCCTATATAGGCCACTCTTTAAAATAAAGCTAATAATATAGATAAAACCTTAAAGGTAATATTGTATCTTAATATTCTAAGTCTAGTTTAAGCTTGCTGACGCAGTTTAGCAACGATAGAAAAGTTACAGCTGTAAGTATAGATAAATTAAACGGAGTGTTATATAATTTTTATAGGTCTTAGTATTTCCCGTGTTATTGATAAAAGATGTGTAGCGTAACTTCAGCTATCTAAAACCGCTCATTATTTGTTAGCAATTTATCATAGACCTCACCTGGATTCGAATAGATGATTCCTGATGATAGTCTGTGCACTTGTGGCTAGCAGGGCGGCTGGTGCAGTGGCTAGGATGTTTCGACATGTC
Source organism: Nemania bipapillata (assembly GCA_029590615.1). Taxonomy (NCBI): domain Eukaryota; kingdom Fungi; phylum Ascomycota; class Sordariomycetes; order Xylariales; family Xylariaceae; genus Nemania; species Nemania bipapillata. The sequence continues at coordinate 11,171 of JAPESX010000580.1, read as the reverse complement.
TCTGTCTTCTTTACAGTTTCCCTGCTCTATCTTTTATTTACTACTTCTTTAGAACCATTTGGACTTGTTAAATCATATTAATAACCTCTCCCTTGTATCCGGTCCATCAGTCTAAGAAGTCCGAGATGTGTCTATGGTGACGGAATTTAATTAGATATACATTGGCTAGGTGGCAGATGCATAGCGTCAAGAAGAGGCCAACTATGACTAGTATTCTACTCAAACGATCTGGGAATTTTCGAGGAAATAGGATCCCACCTTCGGAATAGGGTTGTAGGTTAGGCGCGAGATAGGTTATCCGATGGTTCGTGTTACCGTATATCACTTTTGGTCGGCTATTGATGGCTGAGTTCAGAACGACCCCACTACTTGATCGCCAATGCCTCGTAACACATGGTACCAGACCTAGAAACGCGGAATTACAGATCTCATATATAAAAGTACACCTATCCTTGGCCATTATACATAATGCTGAAAGTTACCATTTGTATCAAAAATGGACAGGGTTCGTTGAATGTTGATTGGTGTTGCCATGCGGCTTCTTTAGGTAGTCGAAACCTATCAGCTATAGTCATCACATCATCCCTACATCTGCTCAAGGCCTCCCCAAGCTCTAGCCGTGGCCTTGCTACTATTTTATTCCTCAGCAGTGCCGTCAGAACTGGTAATATTGACTTGGTGCGGAAGCTCCGGGAGGCGGGTGTGGATATCAATCAACTTACAAACCCAATCTACCACCTAGCGCGCCTTCAACGATAGATAGATATTTCAGTAATGTTAATTCAATAACACGGCTCCACCTAGCTGTTTGCATTGGCTCCACAGAATTGGTATAGTTACTATTGAAGTACAATGCGGAGATTCATCATTCGCTCCGCACTTTTTCAATTGCGCAGGTTGCTACAATGTCAGACGGACCTGACTGCCCTACAGACCCCGAGATCTCACATCTCTTCTTACCCATAATGGAGGGTTTGACAATAAACTAATGTTGGAAAACATAGCTTGTCGCAAATACATCACACAACCGCCATGTGATCCAGCACATTTTTGATATTTTATGTACATTTGAATTTGATCCAACAGACCATACTTATTCCCTCATCTCCGCGATATGGCATGAATGGCTGTAAACTGTGGACTATATCTTAACGAACAGCGAGATCAACTTGAACACTGCGGCGCTGCCGGCATTTGCACATTTTTCACCACCCACGGCAGCGGTAATGTCCGGTGATGTCAATCCCTGTTTCAACTTTTGCAGATAGGAGCTTCAGCCACTATTACTGAAGATTTCATAAATGAAGGCGAGCAGGGGGTTTATTCATGACGACACTTCAAGTGGCAGCCTTGGAGGGGCATATCGATATTGTGAAACTATTGCTTCACGCGAGATCACCGCTGAACTTCAACTTTCCACCTGGGCGAACCACGATGATCTCAATCGAAGGAAAGTCGGGGAGTCGGAAGGCCATGGCGAGGACTGCACTTCAAGCTGTAGTTTTCAGGGATGACCGGGAAATGACATGTCTCTACTGAACTTTGGAGCTAAGACGATAAGGGGCAAATACGCAACAGCAATACTATGGAACTTCGATGCTGTCTGTTGCCATCTTGAGCAGCATGCTATAATTATTCATTATGCATTTCCTCATGCACTTACAATACTTGGGGTTGCGTTTGTTTCGGATCTTAACCTCGCCTTTTTCGATTATGAAAAGTGATTTCACTTGCATTACATTCGCCGTTCTTGTCACTGTGGTGCATATAGCTGTACGGACCATGTCTCTCCCCGTCTCTAAATAGATGATGTTCAACCCTCTGTTCAATCCTTCGCACATGCCATAGTCGTTTTTCAAGGATGCCAATGACCTTTTGTGCATAGACGACAGCTTATCCGGTCTAGAATTAATGATAACTTCATGGATCCACAAATCAGAGCTCTGTTGTGCAAATGTTCACCATAGATGCGGATCTATCATTATTCAACTATTTGTTTGACAGTGGTTATGCTCCTGACTCTAGATGCATGGCCCTGGCCCTTTCTAACAATGACCAACCCCTGGTGCGAATATGTCGCAAAAACGACGCCGTTATTGTGATATTGGCAATAATGGTATATAAGGCTCCATTTATCCGTGACAGAATGAAACCACTTCTACGAGAGGGTGCAACTGAACGATCGGAAGCCATGATACTGTCCGCTGGTTGCTCAGAAATGATGCAGACATCAACCTGCGAGCGACTTCAATAATTGGCATTGCAAGCTGCAGCCGAGACCAGCAATTCAGAGATACTTGACATCTTACTTCACCAAACGGCCAATGCTAATTCCCCGCCAGCCCAAAACGGTGGCGGAACTACTTTACAGTTAGCAGCGTCTAAAGATTGGTATTGCCAAGACTTTAATCAAATGGGGCGCCGACGCGAATGCTGTAGCAGGAGAAAACTATGGTCGTAAAGCGCTTGAAGGTGCCGCAGAGCATAATAAAATTGGCATGTGGAATTTCTCTTAGATTGTAGAGCGAATACAACAGGAACAGAGCGAAAGCGATACATACGGGAAACTAAGTTCGAAGACAGGCACGGGCGTTGGGCGTGTGTCGGAATACTAAAAATGCATCGTTGCTAGACTGACCTCGACTATGAAACCTATAGATTAGAAGGTCTCTCCGAAGGCGTGTATGCTGCTCGTGGGAAGGACGGCACTGCAGATGTGATGAATATATTTAGCGTTGGTTAGATGAAGTGTAACCCGGAGAGGAGGGATAATAATACCGATTATTTCAATCTATACATTTTTAGCTTTCTTTGCCTTGGCAGCCTCTTTCGCAGCTGCATCTGCCACTTTATTCCAGCGTCTTGGGATCCTCCAGAATTGGATTGAAAGTCCTTCATCATGCAATCTTTTCACCTCGCCCAGCAGCATCTCCCATAAGTCTTTGTTCTTGACGTGTATTTTGCTGGCTGTTCGCCAGCCATTATTAATCCAATTCTTGGCCCACACGGTAGAGCCTTTAGCTACATACTCTGAGTCGGTGGCGATGACAACGGTGTTAAATCCCTCTCTAGTCCAATGTCGAAGGCGAAGGGCTGCGATGACGGCGCGGAGCTCGGCTCGGTTACTAGTTTGACTACTAGGATCGCCAAAAGGACCCTTGACCTCTAGGGGGCCAGACGCCACGTGGGCAGGACCGTGAACCACGGCCCATCCGGCTTTGGGATTAGGCTTGCCATTATTCAGACACGCACCATCGGTGAAAATAAGAGCTTTTCGGGGGTCGTGACAGTGGACGTATCTGATAAACCGGATGTGTTAGCATTGCTCAGAGGGTTGAATACAAGCTTCGGCGATTCCAATCCAGACCAATATTACCTAGTAATATGGCGTGCAATACGCTTGCCAGGAAATAGTTCGCTAGGCGTGATTCTAGACGGCGACGGTTCAAATTTAGTAGGGAACACACGGCCGGTGCCTTTTCTTTTTAGACCCAAAAGGTTGTTGTTGTTTCTATCGTTAAAGTTGTTTATTTTTTTCCCCGCCAACTGACGAGTTCGGAGATTCTCCCTTAGTAGACCTGGCGGATGTAGTCGGGGACGTGGTTTGATAAGAGCTAGAGCAAACCTGAGCAAACCAGTTACGCGACGGCAAAACGGGACGGTATCTAGAGACATTACCTGCTGCCAATTCGAGAGCCAGCTCTATACAACACTTCTTGCAAACAAATCGGCCGTTAGGCATCTCGAAAAGGCACTTGTTGCAACCACTATCATCTAAGAGGAGCTTGAGGCCTTGGTGAATAAGCCAGTTGAGCGTTATTGTCATAGACGTAAGCACAAATATTGGATGGTGGTGCAGAAGTGTAGGCCGAGAAACCTTAAGCAGACAGGAGAGAGAATCTTAAGTATATGAGGTAGTGCTAGAGAAATAAGGCAAATGAAGGTAAGCGTTAAGGACTGACTTGCAAGATAGTTCCCTAGGCAGGTATCAAGGTAGCGATTGTAAAGCATGTAGATGCTGCCAGGTAGCTACGGCTTGGTCTACCTGCCTACATATGTGCATAATTAATATGTTATAAGGATGCATTTACCTCCTGTGTACCTAAGATCTCCAGAACCTTAGTTACAAGAAATTTCAGGAAATCGCCGAGGTCCGTGGCAGGTACGATAGACAGTGCTTGTATATTGTACTTCGCCGTAACTGCTTTTCAAGTATTTCTCTTACCTTGATATGTATTTCGAGCTCTTTACACCGTGCGAAGATTTTCGCATATCTTAGGTTCAGGCTTCAACTAGTATAGCTCTTAAGCTGCGTTAATGAAACGGATATATGAAAAATACGCAGCGCACTGCAAAGACCTAACTACATTTATGATAACACTTCCTAAAATTACAATTGACTATAAAACTAGTCGAAGTAAACGTTTAAATTATCGTCCATCCTAGCAGCGAAAACAAAGACCTTGGGAGGAATTATATATATACAACAATGCGTTAGAACGAACCAATAAATCCAGACCTCAAAGGCTATCCTAAGGTAATTAGCTACTTTTTAAACTTCTATCTGGATGATTATAAGCAGGTAAGTCTTGTGAGATTTGCTAAGGGCCCCTGTTTAAGAGCAGTGACAGCTTGATTTATGTCTTAACACTACTATAACCCAGGTATAGAGGCTTTACAGGGTTACAAAACCGGCATGGATACTAGCACATAAGTGCAGCTCTAATATCTATATCATATACAGGGGATTGAAGACTAGAACTTAATTTAGAAATATCCTAATTGGAAGGATAATAGCTACTTCCATAGTCTATAGAGACGCTTATCGCCACGGTGATAACTAAAGATACAAGAAATGAAATCATGACTATCTGCTGTTAAGTCTCGAGTGGCGCGGTGCTTAACAATTGAGTCCTCGAATTCTTTGGAGTTAACCATATTACTGTCTAAACTGTCGAAATAGGCTGCTACGACTTTTCTTTTTATTTGTTAATGAGACATATTAAAGTCGAAGAAGGTTGAGCTGTGTTATTGACGGAACCGATACTAGAGTCCACAGAGCTAAATGTAAACAGCAATAAAATTTTAGTTTAAAAGTTGAGAGAATGCTACGAGTCTTGATAAAAAAATTAAAGGATCGTGGCACGCGCCGGGCAACTTTGGGTGTACATTGGTCTCCGTAGCCGCGGCATTGAGGTGGTGGTACGAGATTAGGGAGATAAAAAGGAGCCTTAACTGCGCCAGAAGTTGAGAGAAGAACAAGCTTAAGTCTTTTTACAAAAGACTTGCGGTATATTTCTTAGAAAAGCTTGTGTATAAACACAAGAATTTATATGCGACGCGCACGAGTAATCAGCATAGACGTCTAAACGGTTTATATACTTAAGAAATCAATTTCGACTATATTACAGGTTCTCTCAGTCTCACCTTGACAAACGTTTATTTAAGGCAGCCAGCTGGTAGGGCTGTAAAAAAGAGGCATGGGTTTTATGCAAAGGCATTGTCAAGTAGCAGTGCATGTAATTTGCCACACGTCCGAAGTAGCAAAACACCATCAAGCTTGTTGTGATATATCAACAACTGGGAAATCTTTACACAAGATAGAGTAGGCTAGAGGAGACCGAAAACCAGACCAGCGTAGTCAGAATCTTGCCCGCTTCGAGAGGGAGGGAACCAAGCCATCTAAGTGTTTCGTATTGTCTCGGAACCCCGTCGGTAAATGGATCCGTATGGGATCTTTGACCTGACATTAACTGTGCTTCGCAGGACTACCGTCGTCGTATGTTTCATACAATCGCCTAGATAATGATCAATTGAAAGAGCACGGCCTTTCTAACATGCCATGAGTGCTTCCTGGCTAATTTTTGGTCAAGAGGAGGATTTCGCTGGTATGCTTTAGAAAATAACTAATTTTCTACCATACCTAGTTTGTGTTAACAAGTGAATCAAGCCGTCTAGACGAAGGCCCTGGCTCTCGGTACCGAGGCCATGTTCATTGACGACTTGTAGTGGGAGTTCGTCGATGAGCTCATCTGGCCTGCCGTTCAGTGTTAGATAAAATTGCTTAAAGCACCCATTCGTTAAATTAACATCTGGTTAGGCAACAGCATACGAAGTCCGCTACCTGTTGGTAGCCCGCGCCCAGGTCCACGCTACCCATAAGCACAACTGACAGATTCTTAGCCACGGCTGTGTAAGTCACTCCTAAATGAATCCCTACTATCACTAAGCGTATACACTAACCTGTGGCTGGAAGATATCGGTAAGGGCGCGCCAGCGTGATTCTCTTGCTGACTAACCTTGCAGAATGAGTAAGTGTTGTGATTATCGACGAGAGAAAAGGGTATACCTAACACCTTCCAAGTCAAGTCCGATTCGAGCTTGCGTGGCAGGCGGCTATTGACACTTCCCTGACGGTTTTTTCCCCGTGGAGGAAGCCTAAACTCTTCGAGGCCTTGGATGGCCAAGCAGCGCTCCTGGCGTTTGCTGCAAAGCACAACATTCCTGTAGACTAGAACCCTATAAGACCATGGAGCTAGGACGAGAATCTCGTACACACTTCTTTTGAAAGTCGTGTGCTTGTAAGCCGCTTCCCAGGCTAGGATATCTGAGATTTCCAGTGCTCATTGCTCACAAATGTGTTCTGGTAGGAGAAGTCTGAGCTGGAGCCTCCGGCCGACTTGTGCACTAGCACAATTGGTAAGTGAAGCATTCCTCATGTTATATTGATAGAAGCTGGTAATAGAGTCGATCCTCGCGAAGCCCTTGATCAGCCCCTGATGAGCCCCTGAAATTCTCAATCCATTTCAAGAAACGAATTCCTGTCAAGCTCGAGGTCGGAAGCGAGACGATTACTGGCTCACTTGAGCTCTTCAAGGCCGCAAGCAGGATTGGTTATAACCACGGTGTTGGCCGTATCGACATTGTTGAGAGCCGATTCATTGGATTGGTAAGCTTTCCCCATCCTCAGAAACGATGTACTATTGACTAACACTATTTGTATAGAAAAGTCGAGGCCGGTACGTTACTTGATCCCTTGATAAACTTCTTTTTTCACCTAATATTCATATCTGTTATCTCTGCTTGTTCTTCTTCTAACAATAAAATGGTTATGACACCCGTGGACTCACCATCCTTCGATTAGCGCACATTGACATCGAGGGACTCACCCTTGACAGCAACGTCCGCCGCCTGCGTGATCAGTTCGTCGCCACCGAGTGGTCCAGGTGCCTGTACAACGGCATGTACTTCAGCCCCGAGCGCGAGTTTCTTGAGAACTCCGTCACGTCCTCCCAGAAGGGCGTAAACGGCAAAGCCAACATGATGGTTTATAAGGGCAGCGCTTACGTCATCGGACGTTCCAGCGAGACTAGCAACCTCTACTCTGAGACTGAGGCTTCTATGGACAGCCTTGAGGGCTTCAGCCCTATAGGATACTTCGTAAGTTTAAGCGGAAGGTGCGGGTATTAACCGTTCCCTCGCGACTTCATCGCTATGGCGTCCATCAGGCTGAAGACATACGGCGCTCAAAAGATCATTGATGACGAGCCCCTCATTCGAAACTAAGTGTCTGGTGCACTTGGGTGTCTGGGCGTGGGTGGCCATGGGGTAGTTTCCAATTGCTAAAAAGCTTTGCTCAACTATATAGAAGATTGGTTTTATTTTTTAATTTAATTTTTAATTCTGCCTTCGCCGGTGTGTCTATGGGGGAACGAGTAGCAACCGAGCATTCGAGTTGATATGATCGTACGTGGAAACATGAGAGGATGTTCGGGGCTATATCATTCAGAGGTGTATAAATCCGTGCAGCCCTTGCATTCGCTGTGGCTTTGACATGCATTGACTTTGCTTCGGTATTCTCATAGAAACATGCCAGGAGCGTGTATGGTATTTGCTTCAATAGTTCATGTAGTGATGACTGACCGTGTCAGGTGGTAAAATTACCAAGACCATAGGTCCCCTGCCTGCCTTAAGGGCCAAGAAAGCCAGAAATCAATTGATCTTCTATTGAGACCTATACTATACATCCTACCTATTACTACATTCCTTCCTAGCGGCTATTAGCCTTCTAGTCACTCTCTCCCTAACGTATTATCCTCCTAATAGCCCCTATGTAGACAGGAAGGCCGGGGCTTCTACCCGAGAGATCACTACTTAGAGATGTATAAATAGGGTATAACAACCGCGCACTATAAAATCACTAGAACATTAATTATGGAATCAAGGTCTTGTCTCATGAGCCAGTAAAAGAATGCCGAACTCCTAAGCCATGCATATGCTCAAATATACCAAACCCGCTTGCTTTTTCCAACCCAATTAAACAATCGCCAAAACAAAATTCCTTCGTAAATCCTCAGGTGACGCTTCCTTATGGTAGATCTGTGCACCCTTGAGGGAGCGTTCTGGATCCAGCTCGTCGGCGCTTCTCATCCGCATGTCTACAGGGCCCGGGGGTGGAAATGGATCCAGGATACCTCCTTCAGCGGAATCCCCAGTTCTCGCCTCTCTGGAAGGCCAGAAGCGCTCTGATATCGTCTTATTCTTCAGGAGCGCGTTGCGCGGACGCTTCCGCCGTATCATGCTGATGACCAAGCCACTTGCTATAGGCGCGGACCCGACGATCATGGCAACGATCTGCTCTGCGGACGCAAGAAACAGTACGATCTGATATATGACAGTCCTGTTCTGTCCCATGGCCACTGGGATCTGGTATCCAAGCCGGGCGATGCTTGCCAACGGCGCCAATGCGCCGAAGGCAAACAAGGCCCAGATAGCCCACTTCTTTTTCTTGGTGGTTCGAAGCTTCATGATGAAAGCGATCGGGATGGCGAGGACTGCGATGTCGCTGATGATGTTGATGACAGATGCGAGGATCAGCACCAACCATTGGTTGACGCAGCTGCTTCCCCAGGGCCGATGGTAGGGAACGCATTGGAGCGTCAATACGAGAATGAGAGAGACGCTGTAGAGTACATTGAGCCAGATGACAGCCTGTATAATCCACCAGAATATCGACTTCGCGGTCCCTATTGGAAAGAATATTCGAATGTAGAACAGTAGGATGGAAAGCCGGGCGAAGAAGATGGCGATGCGCGCGACCATCTGCACATCTAGCCAAAGCTAAGACAAGGGACAAGTTTAACGCAAACTCACCAAAACACATCGCATTGTTTTAATGGATTGTTGATGTGACTTGCCTTGAGAAATTCGTCGAGGTCATGTTCGGGCACCTCCCAGATATTCACGCCGCCACCGTGCTTTAGCATAAGCAGCTGAATGGTGCAAAGGCTGATAGTGCCCAGCCAAGCGAGAAACATGGACCCTGGTTGTCGCGGTACAGGTTAGCTAGACTCGTCTTACAAGTCAGAATGACGCAGACTACATATGCAGCACTCACAGTCATCCCACCATAATTGCTGATGGATGAAGAACCTGGTATAGAGCCTGGCGACGGTGAAGATGGTGGATATGGCGATGTAGAGTGTTACGACACCGATCAGCTCAGCGGAGCTTATGGGAGCTTCGGCCCTAGCTAAGGCGCTAATTTTTGAGACCTCGGCCACCATTGAGACGGGCTAAATACCGACAATCTCGGGACGACATGGGGGGGGATCTTTCAACTGGAGCAGAACAGAAGATCAACTATTTTCTCCAAATACCTCCAGATCGAGATGGGGAGAGAGATATCGACGAATTTAATACGGCCCAGCTTACCGACGAGCCTCAAGAGACACTAATAGCCCTCGCGCGAAATACGACGTGCAAGAGGGGAGGGGCCAGTTGATTTGACTGAGTTGACTGACTGATCAGCGGCCAGGTCTCCGTCTCTGGACAACTGGACAAGCCACATTGGGCCATCTCCAACTCCAACAATTCTGTGGTCTTTTCCTTTCTAGACCTGCAGAATACACACGGTTGGCGCCCTGTGAGTTCCATTGCATGCGTGCGCGTCGACCTGCATATGTACACCCTCGTACCTATGGTACTCGATGTTGGACCACGGCCACTTGTCCCGATATGGCATATTTGCTGATGGACGGGCTGCCTATCCGCACGCAGGCTTGGGTTGCATCATGTCGCCGAGAGGAAATGACTTAGAAATAGTCCCCGGTCACCAACCTAGGAAGGCGAGGGCAACACGCGACTGGAGCCAGCCAATCGATGTGATTCAGCTGGTTCTTTTGCCTTTTGCGACTGGAAATGTGGGAGGGTCAATGGTTCGTTGTACAAAAGGGAGGTTTTGTCTCCGTCCTTATTAGTCTACCTACACCTTTTAGGCCTACATCTCCAGCGAATGACAATCGTTCATTCCGTCATTCCTCCCAATCTCCTTACTGGCTACGCATGTCAATTGTCAATACAGCAGCTGGATACGCATGCCAATTGTCAATACAGCAGTAGATTACAGAACTAGAACTTGGAACTGTATAGGCGCTAAGAAGTACGTCGAACCATCATAGTTTTTGGGATTCTCAGCGCGCCGCCGCCGCCGCCCCAAGTTACAACATACCTGCCACATAGTGCCACATATAGCACCTGCCTATCTACAGTACCTACTCCAAAAACGATGCAGACGATGCGGGCGATCTTCTCGCTCGCCCTGCCGATGCTACTTCAGGAGGCAGCCTCACTGAAACTCAATGTGACGGCTATTGGGTCTCGACATGGCTCGTCGACCCTCGAATGTTGGCAGATGGATCAACCCTTCAACTCCTCGACGCAGCCAGGGACGTCAGGGAGTGCTCTAGCGCCACTAGGCGATGTCTCCTCCTTGTCCTACTCGATCCTGCCCTCGCGGTTTGACGGCGGCCTACACAACGCGCCGCAGAACCAGTAAGCTTCCTCCTCCTCCTCCTTCNTTGTCCCCCCTCCCCCTCCCTCTCCCTTATCCTATGTATCACGAAAAGAAATCTACAGCAAAAAAAAAAAAAAAAGTTCCCTGCATATAAGCTCCATAGGTATGTGGGGATGCAGGTATTGGTTTCCTGTTAACATTTCTGGCAATACTAGATGGGTCGTCTTCACGTCCGGCTTGGCGTACATCACGCTCCCCGACGACAACACCACCAGCGCGTACGTCGCGGGCGGGCAGTTCGGCCTCATCTTCGCCGCCGACACCAAGCAGGTGAGCACCAAGGGCCATCGCACGCAGTACCCGGGCATCACCGAGA
>JAPESX010000058.1:0-32685 GCA_029590615.1 Nemania bipapillata | reverse complement strand
CCGTCTGCGACGCAGGGCTCAACATACCATTCGCCATTCGCCATTCGCCATTCACCAGTCTACACGTAGGGCCATACTTAGGGCGTTGTTGTTGTGGGTGGTTTGTGATGTGCGCGTGGAAACGCGCTGGGGATTTCAGGCTAATACGGAGAACTCCGCGCACCTAGTAATGACATGGCATGGCATGGCATGAAAAGCGTTAGGGCTCGGTGTGCGTAGATACGTTATAGAGGAACCTGTTATTTCCGCGTGTGGGAATCGTGCGCCAGGGTTTTCGATCATAAAGCACGGCGACCGTCCTGTCCTGTCGCGTGTGGCATCATGGAATGGTCACGCCTAGCCTGCGATCTACGGGTCAGGAAGCAGCGGTAAAATGCGGCGTGTAAATGTGGGCGCGGGTGGTAACGTAGCGTTTTCTTCTTCTTTTCGTCCCTGTGCCTGTCTTTGGCTCTAGTGTGCGTGTGTATGTGTGTTTATGCGAACCACGATTTCGGAGATTTCGATACGTGGTTCGGGACATTAGCCGGAACATCAGGACGGCGCCCGTCCCGTGTTGCGTTCTCGGTATCGGTGGCGTCGGTCTAAATGTCCCGCGCGACGATCTAATTCCGGCTTTAGGGTCAGGCGAATAAGCTTATTTATAGTTTGCTTGCCTATCTACAGACCTCAGTTTCGGAGTACAGTTGTGTCACCGATATTGCTCTACATTGGGCAGTAAATTTGAGATTATAGGGGACATGTAACCTTAATTATCTATATTCCTTACTAGCCGCGGATACGGCTAGCAGCTGAGTGAAGATAATCACACCTTGTGACACCGTAATGGTGAGATAAGAGATAGTGGTATATGGTCGTTGAAGTCATGGATAGGTAGTCGCCTTCTTGCAGGGGTTGAGCGCAAAAACATCCTAGCAACCATTTAAACTTCAAAACCACTATCATTTCTAGGGACGGAATCCAGGCATACAATGATCCTCGATTCGCGAACAAATCGGTAAATTTCAATTCGTGTATTGACTCTGCGTTCTGGTTTCTGCTTTATTTTGACCGAATGCCACGTTCGGGTTAGAGAAGGTCGATCAGGCGGCAGGATTGCTTGGAGATGATCAAACTGGCGGTGTGCCAGAAAACGGAATAGCCTAAGCTCGCTTGGTGACGGGGCTCTATGTCGAATGGCTATTAACCTGGGAAATGCAAACGAAATAGATGGGTACGACATGCTAATAAGCGAAATTTCGGTTTGGTCATTATAGCAAAATGGTTGAAGCCATTTATACGATTGGGTAAAGTAACTACACTTCCAAGAACGCCACCGGGAGCTTCCGCCAAGATGTGGTATCCTGCTTAAAATCTGGCCTCGACCTTCTTCTCGGTCTCCTGCAATGCCCAAGAGTTTGTTTTCGTTTTGCTGAGAACGGATTTGCACTGCTCTGCGGTGAAGCCCTTGGCCTCGACAGCAGGGTTGTAGCCAAGCTTGTTTTGTTTTCCAATAGTGGCATTGTCTACTTTAGGGGCTGTACTCCGATCGGGACGGGAGTATACCGTTACAACGGCGGCGCCGCCGAGGCCAAGATTGTGCTGTAGCGCAAACTTGGTATTTGGTACAGCACGGTTGTTGGCCCAACCTCGCATGTGCCAGACCAGCTCGGCGCACTGAGCGATGCCGGTGGCACCAAGAGGATGACCTTTTGAAATCAAGCCGCCCGACGGGTTAATGACGACCTTGCCACCATAGGTGATGCCGCCGCTGCGCACTAGCTCATGTGCCTTTCCCGGCGCTGATAGACCGAGCGCGTCGATGACAATCATTTCATTGGCTGAGAAGCAGTCGTGTAGCTCGCATACCTGGACATCCTCTGGGGTGATTTTCGCCTCTTCCATGGCGACCTTTCTTGCGTGCTTGGTCATGTCGATGCCCATCAAGTCGATAGAACTCCTCGAGAAGAGACTGGGAGCGTCGGTGGCTAGGCACTGACCAGCGATGAGGATGGCCTGGTCTTTGAGGTGCGGCCGTGCGTCAAGAAAGTCTTGGGAGACTAGAACAGCAGCGGCACCACCATCTGACGTGGGGCAGCATTGGAGTTTGGTTAGTGGCGCATGAATCATAGGTGCCTTCATGATTTGGTCTAGAGTATAAACATCCTGAAACTGGGAATAAGGGTTCTGGGTTGAGTGCACGTGGTTGATCCGTGCAATCTCTGCGAAGTCTTCCGGCTTCGCACCATATCTGGGGGTCATTATTAGCATCACTCTGCAGTCAATATCACGTTGATAGAACCTACTTCTCTATGTATTCTCTGGCAGCATTGCCGAACATCTGGGCGGCACCGGGAGCGTTGGTAAGACCAACGGTCTCGGCCATCATTTTAGTTGTTGTTCCTATGGGGTTTTCGCGGTCGTTGAAGAAGCTCTGCAGACTACCACGCATCATCTTCTCAAATCCAACAACTAGGATGCAATCAGCACCGCCGTAAGCGATGGTATGCCGAGCCATGGCGAGACCGGTCGATCCGGTCGAGCAGTTATTGTTTACATTGACGATGGGGATCTGTGTCATGCCGAACTGGTAAAACACACGCTGGCCGCAAGTCGAGTCGCCGTAGCAGTAGCATGCGATACCCTGATCTACATCATCGTAGTTTATGTGCGCATCAAGCATGGCCTTCACGCCAGCCTCGAAACCTAGTTCCGTGTAGTCTACTTTGCCACGGGGCTTGATGAACTTGGTCATGCCCACGCCGAGCACGTAGACTGGCTGCTTTTGTTTCGCAGGCATCTTTGGTAATGATATCTTTATATTGTATTCAGAGATGAAGAATTTGGGAAGCTATATGAAGATAAGGCTGAAGAGACTAGTAAAGTATACACACTACCAGCCTCTGAATTCATATGAATGATATAAGTAGGTAGATAAGTATTTATTATTTAAGTTGAGCGGATGGGAATTCCGAACCGAAATACCCACGGCATACTTGTATTTCTTAGCGGCCGGACCCCAGCCCGGGACCTTTGTTTTAGTGCTACATTCCCCTGCTTGCCCGCAAAGCGAACCTCTTTTTGGTAAGAAGTTCCCCATATGACTTTGCGGGGAAGGAGAGGCTAAGTGGGCCATGCCGAGGCAAAGCTTACTACGATACAAGTGACTTATAAGACAGCTTGGCATTCTGTTTATCGATAAACAGGGTGTATACCGTACTGTACAGTGCAGAAAGGGGTCGCATTTATCGATAGTGCTCACTGCTTAGTGAGGCTCTAGGCGGCTTTATGTAGGTGCCTAGGCCTAATCTAGTGTCAGTGACGAAACAGAGGTGAGACCCCTCGTCAGATGCTTAGCCTCCATCAACCAGCCTGGCTTACACTAATACATGCGTGGCCTTTCTTTGCCTTTCCAGTGTCGAGATACACGTTCTCCCTAGACGTGAGAGCCACAAACATTGAACCTTTCTGTTTTCTTTTTTAGAAGTCTGACTGTTNCTTTCTTTTTTACCTGAAAAAGCGCGCTTTTACTCGTTCCTGTCTCGTCGCCGTCGCCATGTCGAGGATGCCATTTGGTGGGCTGGGACTGCCTGGAGCAAACCCACGAGCACCACCACGAGAGAAACAATACCCCGACTCCCCGGGCGCCCCTTCGTATGGCCGACCCGACCAATATGGCGCAAGCCAGCCAAATCCAGGATACAGAGATAGGGACCCTCGGATGGCCCCTCCATCTCGTGGCAGTGGCGGATACGATGCGGTAGGTCGATCACCGGGAATCCCACGACAGAGCGAAATGGGTAGCTCGGCGCGCGGTTCTGCTAGACAGGTCCCCCTGAGAGTCGAGAAGGTCCAAGATAAATCTCTCTCGGACAGGCTAATATTCTCTAATTTGTGAGCAATTCCATTCCCAAACTACCCCGCGCTATCCTACTCCCGCTCGGGCCATTCTCCGGCTGACCTGCCGCCATGTAGATGCGCCGTATCTGCAGACGATTTCCCTCCACCCCGCGATGGCTCCTATCTATATATCCTTGTTCGTGGTGGACAGCCCGTTGGAGAGTACGTGGTCACCGCAACGGCTGTGCCAAACTATCCACAGGGCTGTATAAGCCTGTCCGACCCTCAGCGTTCTTGGTGCGGCATCACCATGAGAGACACCTTCACCGGCGAGTTATATGATCCGTTCGCATCAGGTGGCAAGGCGTATCTTGGTTCGTTAGATCTAGAAATCGGGTTTGCCTCGATCAAGAAGAGAGTCGATACCGCATACGATGAGGACGAGCTGTCTAAGATCTTCATCGACACCTTCCAAAACCAGGTGTTGACGCCTGGTCAGCGAATACTGATGAACGTTCGAAACATCCCCTTATCGATCGACGTGAAGACGGTAGGATTGGTTGACCTTGCTATGTCCTCCGACGAATCCCATAAACAAATCTCCCGCGAGGGATCGGCGCGAGGTATACTGACGAGCCAAACTCGAGTGCTATTTCATCGGGACGGCAAGGGCGATTTCAAATTGAAGCCTTCCATATCCAAACCGAACTCCAACGCGATCCTGAGCCCCGACTTCAAGTTCGAGGATATGGGTATCGGTGGTTTGGGTGATGAGTTTTCGACGATTTTCCGTCGAGCGTTTGCATCTCGTGTCTTCCCGCCGGGACTAGTCGCGAGGATGGGTATTCCCCACGTAAAGGGAATGCTGCTTTATGGTCCCCCAGGAACCGGAAAGACCCTGATTGCCCGACAGATCGGAAAGATGCTAAATGCCCGGCCCCCTAAGGTCATAAACGGTCCTGAAGTCCTCAACAAATTTGTCGGCCAGTCAGAAGAGAATATTCGAAAGCTCTTTGCAGACGCAGAGGCAGAATACAAAGAAAAGGGGGAGGAGAGCAGTCTTCATATCATTATCTTTGACGAGCTGGATGCCGTCTGTAAACAGCGAGGCTCAGGAGCCGGCGGTGGTACAGGTGTAGGCGACAGCGTAGTGAACCAGTTGCTATCTAAGCTTGATGGTGTGGACCAGCTCAACAATATCCTGCTCATTGGAATGACGAACCGGAAGGATATGATTGATGATGCGCTTCTTCGACCAGGCCGTCTCGAGGTTCATCTTGAGATTTCTCTCCCAGATGAACCTGGCCGACTAGAAATTCTCAAGATCCACACCTCTAAAATGAAGACCAATGGCTTATTAAACCCCGATGTTAATCTAGATGAGCTTGCCGGGCTCACCAAGAATTTTTCAGGTGCTGAGATCAACGGTCTTGTCAAAGCGGCAGCCTCATTTGCTTTCTCGCGACACACCGAAGTTGGGCAGCTAGCCGCTGTCAAGCAAGATGTGGCAAATATGAAAATCAACCGTAGCGACTTCATGAACGCCTTGACGGAGGTCCGGCCTGCTTACGGTGTGTCCGAAGCGGAGCTGGAGGAAGCTGTTAGATTAGGCATCATTCCCTACAGTCCTCATATTGATAGCACCATTGAGGAGATGATGCGCGTTGTCGGCATGATTAAGGAGGATCCGAATAAGTTCAGCACATCCGTGCTTTTCCATGGACCCAGGTCTTCTGGCAAGACTGCATTGGCTGCACATATCGCGATGCAGTCTGGATTCCCATTCGTCAAATTGATCACACCAGCCGACTTGGTGGGTTATCGGGACGACTTTGCCAAGAAGGACTATGTACACAAGGCTTTCGCGGATGCATATAAGTCTCCCGCAAGTATACTCATTCTTGACGACTTTGAGCGGTTGATTGGATGGAACCCTATCGGAATGCGATGTTCCGAAGTTATGCTCCAGGCGCTCACAACCCTCATCGTCTCTAAGCCTCCTAAAGTAAGTCCTCCAGAAGTTATTATGTCTCATCTATAGCAACTACCATGCTCACATTTATATAGAACCATCGCCTTCTAGTCTTCGTCACCACGTCTAGGGCGTCTATGCTCAAGATGCTCGAAATTGATATGGATTTTGCAAAGAAGGTAGCCGTTCCTTCTGTGTCTAGCTTAGATGAGCTTAGGACGGTCCTGCGGGAGTCGAGAGTTTTCAACCCGGAAGATATCAACGAGGCAGTCAATCTAGTTCGGCAGGACGCAAGGACGGACAAGATTGGCGTGGGCATCAAGACAGTGCTGGACTGCATATTCGAAGCACGTGCGGGCGGTGGACCTAGCGCTGAAATTATAACTACCTTCTCTGGTCTACTAGTCGAGAAGATACAGGAAATGCAGGCTTAGAATTATACTTAGCTAGAATTAGAGAGGGGCGCTTTTGGGCCTATAATCTAAGCTGTGTATATACAGCTATACAACGTATTATAATTTCAATGATTCACACACCGATCATGGCGGCTTTAGACCTGAACAACTAGTCACCCCTGTGGGATGTTATCTTGACAAGGAACTATTGATTTCACTACCGAACGGGTCGTCATAGGGATGAAATACCAGTCGTATTACCACTTCCGCAAGTCGCGTATTAACTAGACTTACTAACATCACGATGCACGTCTGTTACTAAAGTCTATCCAGTTTTACTTTAGCCATTCCGTTAAATTTTGTACAAAGTCAACAATGCTTATTACAATCTAGAAATGTGTCTTTCTCTCTATGGGAGCGGCGATATGGATTCTGGACTCTATAGGTCTCTGCCAAATTTGACACATGCTAAGTTTCAGAGCTGGTAGAAGCTCTTCAACGAAAGTCACAAGTCGAAATCGCCAGTATCTATAACATCAAGCCCAAGCCTTATGGAATTTCTCATCGAAATCCTCTTTCAGCAGAGTGAAGGCCCTCAGCACATTGACTAATCCCTTTCCGTCCTTCCCCCACGAAGGCATCTCGAGGGTGGGCGAAGCGGCCTCACGCGTGGGGCCAAATGATGCATCTTCCTCTCGGTCCGTATCCTCTTCCTCGTCGTCCCATGATTCGGCGATCTTTTTCTTGGACACCTTACGGGGAGCGGTGCTATGATTCATCTCTTTTGGCGCTTCTGTGGCTTGCGCGGAGGTGTTCTCGTCTGGTGTCTCGCCTACATCTTCTATATCAATCATGTCGACGTCGTCGATGCTACTGTCCGCTTTTATGAAGTTGGTGAGACTGGCGACGATTGTGGCAAGGACGAGAGAGAAGTCTCGCAACAAGAACCACACGTCGCCCTGTTTGATCTTGTTGTCTCGTGTTAAGGCGGCGTAGTCCCCGTGCTTCAGGAAGTCGTAGATGTAGGAGTTCAACGGGACGCTCAGATCGTGAGGCCATATCGGAATGTACGGAATTGCTGATTCCTCGAGGAAGACCCCGCTTCGGATGTCTGTGCACAGCTCATGGATGCTTTTAAAATCGTCTGTGTGTCCAGAAAGGGCAGAGAATGGCGATCGTAGCTTGGTAGGCGTGAAGTCACTATGTAGATCGATCATTCGCGACTGTTCGCCCCCAACTGCAATTCCAGTGAGAGGCAAATGGTGATCAGGAGCATCTGCGAGATATTGGTCAATGTATGTGCTCGCATACGTCTTGAATATATCTAACGTCTCGGCATTGTGGCGTATGAGGAGATCTTCGGCGTCTTGAGGAAGGCGCGGGAGCAAGAATGCGCTTGAGTCGGTATATTCTTTCTCAGATGCCCTCAGTCCTAAGCTTCGCACTCGGATCCGATTGAATAAGTGTGCCATAACTAAGCCAAGTGTCCTC
The DNA here is from genome assembly GCA_029590615.1 of Nemania bipapillata. Taxonomy (NCBI): domain Eukaryota; kingdom Fungi; phylum Ascomycota; class Sordariomycetes; order Xylariales; family Xylariaceae; genus Nemania; species Nemania bipapillata. Next base: position 25,011 of record JAPESX010000058.1, on the reverse strand, counting down.
AAGGTGTCTATTGCGTCTCTATCGACATCCGCACAAAGATGGTGGAAGTACCCACCCTTTAGGAGAGAATGGAATGCGAAGACGGCATTTTCTGTGAAGTACAGATGTCCTACGAGGCCCGCGAAGTTGATTGGTTTACCATCGGCGGACAAGAGGTGTTGTCTTTGAAGATACTCGACGGAGAATCTGAGATGATGTTGAATGGACTTCCCTGCTTCTGCGCCACCTAAGTACAGTCTGTTTTGCGTCAGGAGAGACTTCACGATGCCCGATGTGAAGCTAGTGTTTCCTGTAACGTCAATAAGACCTAGGATCCGGAGAATTAATGTAGTGGTCAATGGGAAGTGGCCCTTGAGATCTGGTAAGCGCGATGACATGAGCTCGTACGCCCGTGTCTTGCTGATGTTGGTAAAGACCACATTGCCAAGAAGATCGAACCCTCTGCGACCTGCTCTTCCAGCGCCCTGTCTGTAATTAAGAGTGGTCAAATAGGTAGAATCACCAATGAAAGCAACTGTCTTGCACGGCATATTTATACCGAGCGCAAGAGTCCCTGTCGCTACCACAGCGGTTAGGTAGCCTTTGCGAAAAAGTATCTCAACCACTTGTCGATACCTTCTATTCATGCCGGCGTGGTGAACGGCAATCCCTCGTTTCAAAGCAGAGAATAGGTGGGGTCGTATATTCTCACCCTCCAACGATTTAATGAATTCCTCGAGTTCAGACCGTCCAAGCCGAGAAGCATCTGCGAAGCTGAACTGGTCCAGTGGCCACTCAGGGTCAAACAGTTCCCATCGGCTGATTTCAGCACTGGCCTCTTCGCGCATCTTCTCATCCTTTGTACGCTTCTCTGTCGTCTTTTTAGAGACTTTCCTCTTATCCTTCGAGGTTTTCCATAGATTGTAATCTTTTATGTCCTTCTGCCACTCCGTGCTCCATTCCTTCCATTCCTTCTCAGACCTCTCTAGCTGTACAAGTACAAATGCAAGCATACGTTCGCATTCGACACGATCGTAGTTAAATAGGATTGCTGGAAGTCCATCTTCTTTGTACAAGTCACAAAGCAGCGAAAACACTGACAACCTCTCTTGCTTGAGGGCCGACTGAGTAGGAGCACTCTGAGGTTTGGAACTAGCTTGCTTTCCATCGTCATTTGGACTACGATCAGGCTGTGCGTACGGGCCTAGCGTACGGCGGACCTGCTCAAAAGGGGAAGTAGTATCCCGTAGCCAAGTAGCAAGGACAGCCTTAAGTCTCCGTGTCCATGCAAGCACGTCGGACTTTTTTGGGACCCCAGAGAAGACCCGGGACGGATTAAGAGAGTCATCAAGCGGGAAATTTGGGGTCTGGAACTTTTTCATGCATTCCCAGAGCGTTAAGGCATCTCGTGGCTCAAGGCTCAGCTCTTCGAGATCACTACCGGTCCTAAATATAGTAACTAATAAGTATCACATATTGAAGTAGCGAGTTTATGGTATTAATGTAAACTTGACTTACCTGTTAACTAGCGTAGTAATCGGGTGAATGAATCGAAAGCTAGAGGTTCTTCGATTTGGGCGATCTAAACCTGGGATTGGGAAATGCTCTGTACGGTACAAGCCTCTGAATTCAAAGCGTCCTTGAGACGCGTAATGGAACGCGCGGAGATCAGAGTATCGAGTGCCGTGCGTTATCATCTTGAAATTGAAACCCTTGGATGTTTGCGAGATTCTGAGCCATTCGCAAAACTCCTCAGGGTTACCAACCGTTGCAGAGAGTGCAATAACGGGACATGGTGCCATGAGTAGAAGTTGTTCCCATATAATGCCGTCATCAGCTTGTCCGATACAATGGACCTCATCGAATATAATCCTCTTGACACGCTTTGACCAAGTATCGGCGTGCAGTGGCGACAGCAGCATAATCTGCAGGACATGAGGGACTGTAACTAAGATCTGACACCCAGTAGAATTATTCACTCTATAATCGCGCGTGTGTATCGCCCAAACCGATCTACCTTCCTGTTTATAGGTCTTGTGAAACCGGGCTTGGATCTCTGCCGCAATCTGATTAACTAGAGCTTTTGTAGGAGCAACGTAAACTAGAACTCCGTCATCATCTGCTCGAAGAATAGCCCTCATGGCGTAAAAGGAGATAAAAGTCTTGCCAGACGAGGTGGGGGCGACGATAAAGAGACTGTCATTGGCATCTATACTATCTAGCACAGAGCGTTGCCATGCATCAGGTTCAAATGGCACTCGGTCGTCTTTNCTGTGAGTCAAATGTTCGTTCCAAGAAAGGGCCGCAGTGACTTAATTGAAAATCGAGGGCTGCTTGAGGCAGCAGTCTACCACTTCTGGTTTCGTGAACTCGGGCGTGGAAACTTAACGGCCTTGAGGTGGTTTGCTTGTGAGATTCTATGCTGGGAACGCCGACGACCAAACTTATGATCTGAAGAGCAGAAATAATCTCCTGAGTCAACCCCGGTAGTATCGAGGTTTGCATAACTTGATTGAATAACAAGGACTTGATACCTAGTGCTGTAGGGGAGTATTAGTCAACCACATATAAGAAATGCGGTTGATAGAGACATACCCTGCTGACTACTCTTCGAAGCTGTTTCTGCCTCCCAGGCGCGGTAAAGCGTGTCGCATAGATAGAACGAAACTTCTGCTCCGATGGTCATCTTTTCTTCTTTAGTTAGGTTTAGAAAGTGTTTAGAAATTCTTCGAAAGCGCTTCGTCAACACTCTTTCCTGATCAAGTTCTTTGACGACGACTTGCCAGTGCCGGAACGTGGCGCTATTCTTTTTCTCCGATTTCCGGGCTTGAGTAGACATTGCAGCCTCGCGGGCACTATCCTTTCCAGAGTTTCCGCGTGCCTTCTTCTTCGCCTCGTAGTTAGTGAGTCCCTTAGATGAATCCGTAACGGTGTGGTTAGGGTGTGCTTTCTTCAAGGGACGCCCTGGGGTTCCTACAATGATAGTTTCGGGTTCGATTAGCTTTCCTGTAGCGTTGGTAAGACTAGCTGAGTATACCAATGTGTCTGCCATGAACTTTTGGGTTCTCTTCCTGGCGAAAAAACCTGGCTTTTTAGGTATTCGCTTGGGGTCAATGGCTCGCTTAGCATCATGCCAATGTGTAAGCTCTTGAAAAATCTTGTGCTCAGCTACTTGTTCTTGAGCCTGAGCTGCCTGAAGCTGGACTGGTTCAAGGAACTCGTTTAATAGCTCGTGGCTGAAAGGAAGAATGGTCCCCTGGGATACCACACAAGAAGAGACTACGGCTCTGGTTTGGAGTCTCCCTACCTCAGCGGTTGTTGAGACCCGTAGGGTAGTGCAGTCTAGTAGCGAAATACCGCTCCATTTTTCAACGCATGTAATTAATGGCATCGCCTTCTCGACTAGCATGTGAGGTATAGAATGTCCGTATAAAAGTATGTCGTATGAATATGAGAAGACTCTTCCATCGATGATGTCGAATAGGTCCCAGTTCAACGTCCTCCCAAGCGAGTTTCCCAGGTCCGATGCAAGGATAGAGATCACGGCTTCGCAAAAGTCTTGTAGAAAGTAGGGTTTAATATGTGAGCTATTGTGCACCGGTCTCTCCGCTAGGCGTGTACTGCTTGTGATCACGCCATGTAATATCATAGCTACTGACATCAGCATGTACTCTTTGCCGGGTTGGAGTTTCAAAACTCTATAGAGGGCAACCATAGTAACCCATTCTCTATAGCTGCTCCCTTCATATAGCGTCCAGTCAAGTTTTAATGGTTTGCCGGGATTCTGCAAATTTGAGGTCGACCAGACATTTTGCAGAGGTTCTAGGGACTCTATCTTGGGGGCAGCTGTTATCATGGGCATAATCACCTAGCTTTCTCGTTAGTCTACGACAAAGGCGAAATAACTAGTTTATCAGGGACGGCACGGCTGTCGTCGTAAATACCTACCCTGGAGCTCCTAAATTCTGTGTCGCCTATCAATCCCACGCCGTGTCTCAATTGTAGGAACTGATGAATCATGTACTTGAATGCTGGCCTGAAGAGAACGTGATCTCCGGACGTGTCGTGGCCATCATGACAGAGCAGGAATGTTGCAGGATGCTGATCAAGGTGTCGACGGAACTCGAGGCTATCGATGGATGGGAAAGAGAAAGCTAGCTCAGTGGGATAGTTCTCGTTGGTGTCTTTTGCAGCTCGTCGAAGATGGTGAAACAAAATAGCCCTTGTCATGTAACATTTACATCTCATCGTGTACTGGTCTCGTAAGGGGACACACAGATCTTTTTGATTTTCAAAGAACACGACTTGGAAGCGACATCCTCGTGCCTGAAGCTTCTTGAGGAAAGATTCGACAGCGAATATTGCGTGCAGTAACTGGAAACCAGCTGCGGCGGGGAAACATTAGTGACGGGACAGTATTGTGGGATGAGCTACATCTTACCATCATAGTCAACTGCTGAGGTAAGGAGGCAGTGGAGTAGTAGTGAGTCCCCGTCGATTAGGAACAGCTGTTTCCCGCCATAGTCTCCAACAATATCGACACGGCGTGGAAATATAGTTGCATACCATTCTTCGAGCTTCGCGAGGGTCTTCTGATCCCTGTCGCGCATAGAATCTGATTTGAACATTACAAGAAGAAAAGGACGCTCCTCAACCAAGGCTAGATCTAGCACATGCGGTGTTGATTTGGGTTTGATATGCCCTGTCTGTGGGGAGTTCGGTAATGATTTCTGTAGACAGTGATGTAGGAGTGAGTCGGAAATAAGGCAGCAGGTACATAGGCGTCACTATGGTTCTACAAGCTGGTAATATGAGTTGGGCATGGCCAGATTTGAAAGCCAGGAGCTACCTAAAGTACGCAAGGTAGGTAGGCCGGTAGATATCTTAGGTAGGTACCCTGGGCTTGTTCTCCAGTGAGGAATAGAATAGAAAGCACCTGGGCAGGCTCCAATACCCGATACCCCGCCGCATGACTTATACATTGTATAGTTATATACAGTCATATATAGTCATATACAGCGCTGTAATATGACTTAACCCATAAACTTATTCCGTTTGCAGTGCTATAATGGCATTACACAGTATCCATCTATTAATGCCTCATGGCTGGCTTGTTTTTGGCCTTTTGCGGCATGCTGGGAAGCCTGGCGATCCTACCCGTCTACTGCATCGGCTACCTGCGGAGGCACACGTCCAAACAATCACAAACACGGATTCACACACATAGGCCTTATCGGCAGACGCGTTAAAAGGGGGTTGGCTGTTGATGAGCGCGACAAGACTGTAGGTACCATGCCGTTGATCCTAGCTTTATGAATATGAAGATTATCGAGAGCCTATAAGGTGACGCATCAAGCTACATTAGCTCCCGTTATCCCGGCATTATGCTAGGTACGTAAGTGGGTGTGTGGGTATATATATTCGCATGTTATTGGCACTTATGCGTACGCATTCGAGGTGGTGGGATGCCCACCAACCGGGTTACAAGCACTACGGGTAATCTGCGACAAGTCGCAAACAGCGTCAGACTACTTGCCGATACTGATAATCCTCGTCCCTGAGATTAGTTGTCGATGGAATAGTTATGGGAAGAGATCGAGATAGGTATCATGGTTCCTATGACGCAAGGCTACCCTGATAGAGAAATATAGGGTGAAGTCTAATTATCGGACATGAAGGATAATAAATTACACAGGGGAATTAGAATGAAGTAAGTAACTGAATATCTTCGAGGGACTTTAGTTGATATAAGCAGCACTACACAAACAATTGGCATAGTTGCTTCTCCCCTAGCTCTATAGTAACTAGAAGTTTCTTTGGTCATTACGTCAAATTAAGCCTATTTGCCTTAGGGCGTACATCTCGAGTTATTCGAACGAGGAATCGTAGATTGTATACATATTTAGCCGTGTATTGGCATTCTGTGTTTGATGCGAATATCGTCGGTCCTTTTCTTAATTAAATCATATTGGAATACACAACACTCATAGCCTATCTGAGAATTGAGGCGTGGAGTTAGTAGAGAATTAGTTATAATTAGATGACAATAAATTTGTATAATTAGCAGAGAGATGAATTAATTCCTCTTTTTTTTTTTNACTCTTGATAAAACCAAAAGTTCTATTCATAATATGAGCCCCTTGTATAGTCGATGCTAACTAATATAACCACTTTGATAGAGTCTATAGATACAGTCGCCTCCATTACATACACTACTCTGATGCTAGCTCACGAAAACTATCCGCTGACATCACTGTCTTGATTATAACAACTTGGTGTGTTTTCTTCATCCATTTTGTAGTCGTCTCTCCTCCAATTGCAATTATCAGCGAATTTTCCGAAGCATTGTTGATACACTGCGCCGATGTGGAAATCGTCTCGTACCAGCTCACACGTTGTACTAAAATCGACTGCAACACACTGCGAACCGCATTCTGGTGAGGGATTATGCTGCCATCGAAATTTGACCTTACAAGCTCCCGCTCACCAAAGCGTGCGTCAAGAAGACCCTCACATGCTTTCACGATCTTGGGGGCACATCTGTATGTATCTTCGTGTGATATCTCCCATGAAGGCCGATTTCGAGAAATGAAACTCCATTCTGTACAAGATCTTCCTGAAGCATTGATGCCACTTCATTTGGTGCAGTTATTGTTATGTCCCGCTCGTCTCTAGTGGCCGCTATGTATGTCTTCAAGTAACATCAGCATTAGACGAACAATAGCGATAGTTCGACACGGGGAGACAAACATCCCGATAGTTCAGTAAGATCTTCTGAATATCCTCGAGCGTATAGGGTGCTTTCCAGCGGACAGCAAGAGTCGCGCTCTTGATATTGCCGTCGCTGCTGACCTGATCCGTATCAACGTAGGCACCTATGCAAAAGGCTAGCCTGAGGGACGTGCATGAGAGGGTCACAATATCCTCTATAGTTGCAGCGCTTGATACGACCTGGGCAGTGAGAAGACCGGCGCATAGACCTTGAACACCTCCCCCAGAAGCAACGTTTTCTAGTATGGAATTTTGATCAACCCCTTGAGAGTTCTCAACGAAACTCAAATATTGCACCACGTGAAGTAGGATTGTGATAGGCACTACCAGGATGTTGCGCCTGTCATCGCGGATGTGCTCATTGACTGTGCTGGACAGCAGCCCCTTCAGCTTCTGGATAGCAGCCCTACCATCAATGATTTTGAGGCTGGGATCTTCATCCGTTAGCTTAGCCCATAGCGTGTCAAGGTCGTAGACTGCCTCAACAATCGGTCTAAAAAGAGAGGCTTTATGGCGAAATTCTTCTTGCAGCTGTAGGATCTGATCCTGGGTCGGCAATGGTGTCAACGAACCAAATGTAATCAGTGAGGGCAGAGTCATCATGGGTAGACGGAACAGTTATCCTCGGTTTCCTCTCAACTAGATGATGAATATAGCAGAGAGAAGATTCCATAACACATTTATTTAACTAATCTCCCACGACTTTGAGCGAAAATTGGTAGTATCGAGTCAATGCTCTCCATTGGCGATGCACAACCCCTCATCACTGCTAGACGAGCTGGTTCAACCAATATATATAGCAGCGGTTATACCAGAAAGTATAAATCATATTTCGATTTATAAATGTATAGTAATCTTGTACATTTGGTTGATAATGTCGGTTGCGTTCTTCTAAAGGAAATAACGCGGGAGTGTCAAATCCTACGGGTCCCAGATAGTAGAGTTCCATTTTCAGACACCGAAACCTCCAACCTCAGAGACCTGAGGCTTTTTTTAGAGGAGCCTCTTTGTATGCCGTTCAAAGGATATGCGAATATTCCGCAATATGGCCTGGGAGAAAATTTTAAACTACTTAAATCAATGGTCACTTTCGGTTGTGCTAGACATAAGGATTCTTCAACAGCCGAAATCCCGCTCTATGCTTCTCCAGCTGTGACGCGTAGCACCATAACTTACAGCAGCTATATAACTTTATTATCTTATATCTACGTATAGGATGCAATGTCTTAAGCATGGTCTATAATGCCTTGCATTGGAAGATTTAAGATTGCTAGGGCGCATAAGTCCACGGATGTCGGTGGCCGATGCTGCCCCTCATGGCTCTAATAAACTCTTGTTTCGACCCAACATCTATACAATTAATTCATTGATCGTGATTGATTTATTCATGTGATATAGACGTCAATAGACAGTCTTTAAAGTAGAGTTTAGAATGAAGATCGGCTCACATAGAAAAACGACCCAGTCTGAAGACCACGAGACCTACTCGAGTAGACACATATCTTAAGTTCTAGATTTGTTTTTGAAACTCCAAACGAAGTTCGTAAGATCTAGATTTACCTAAAGTGCATTTTTTAAGACGGGGACGTGAAAATGTCAGCGACCTGTCCTATCTGTTACATAGATAGTCTGCTATAATTATCCTAGTTACCGACCACTGTGTGAAGCTTTATATATGATTATGGCGCAGGTCGCGGCATTGGGGATGAGGGTATACCATAGAGCCAAGAGGTCGTCTTCAACGCTCCATACTCATGGGGCAATGAAAGAATTGAAACCGTCAAGAACGACATTAATATCAATGTTTTTAAGTATTTTATTTCGCAGACTACCAGTACCATTAATTATTAATACTCTTGATACCCGATAATACATTTTAATAGCTTCTAAATATGAAGACTATTTACATTACCAGTAAGCCAATTATAAGTAGTTGACCTAAAGTCGTCTGTTATCAGAGTGCTGAAGAGACTATAAAAGTTCATCAGCTGCTTCCCATTCTTCCACTGTGGCCAGTCCGGATATGCAGACGAGGTACCATTGTTAGGGTCCATGGTGTACAAGAATGAAAAGTAATAGCTCTGAATAGCGTTACTTGCATAGTTGGGAAGAACTCCGTAGAAGACTTGCAGGATATCCGAGGCATGGAACGTTCCAAGAATGGGCGTGCCGTAGTCATAGGAGGACAAATACGACCATGAAGGGACGTTGGGGTTCACAGTGGAGGTAGTCTGGAGGAAGAGCCGCCGTGTCAGAGTGAATACTAGATCGCCAAGGATCGCGGCCAGGCGCTTGAATTGGGGATAGGGGCTGTTTAGGATCCCAGTTCTAAAGGGGCTCCCGGCGGACAAGTCAGGGCTGTAAGTGGCTACAAGCTGTGCAACAACGTCCCTAGTGGTCGATTTAAAGAACACGGTAGAGAGGTAATCTATAAGATTAGCCTCAGTAGTCATGTTCGACTGGAAGAGGGCAAATATAGTCCCCTCATCCTCCTGGTCGCCAATGATCATGGGTACAGCTGCGTACCGGCCAGTCTTGGCCAATACGTCCGGACTATCAGGCAAGACGACGCCATCTGGTCGAGGAACATACGATAGCGCAACAGACGTGTAGCCGATAATGCCAGGAACACTATTGGCGGCATTGAGGAAAGTAGTGTAATCGGCAGCGCGGAGACATTGTAGTGTGTCCGTCGAGCTAGAGCAGCCAGCCGATTTGACAACCTGGTTATAGATATCCTGGCCTTGCGGGCTGTCAAGTTCGTTTGCGGGCACCATGCTGCCACTGTCCATAATCGCAGCACGGAAAAGCTTATTGCCCTTATATGTGATGTTGCCGCCATACAGCGCCATCTGGTCATAGACAGAGATAGCACCAGCCGACTCTCCCCAGATGGTCACCTTGGTCGGGTCACCTCCGAAGGCAGCAATGTTGTCTTGTACCCATTCAAGACCCATCCGCTGATCCAGAAGGCCTAAGTTTGCCGCGCCGTCTGCCAAAATCTCTTTACCGGGCATAAATCCAAACCCACCCACCCGGTAATTGACAGCGACAAAAACGAATGGCTTCTTCTGAGAGATACCGTTCAGGATCAAGCTAGTGGCATCGTACATCTGAGGGCTGCCGAGTTCGAAACCACCGCCGAATATCCAGAAAAATACGGGCAGTTTCGCACCAGCTTTCGTCCCAGCTGGTCGCTGCACTCGCATTGTCAGACAGTCTTCAGTCTGTCCTGTCACAGTCTGGAACAGTGGTGTATCGATTAACTCGCCAAGCACCGATGTCAAGAGACTCCCCGAAGTTGAGAAGAACATCTGTGGACACGCGGGACCCAGGCCAGTAGCATCAAAGGTACCGAAAGACTGCGTGTACCTCTGCGGCGGACGAAGACGGAGGCTTCCCACCGGTGCCTGGGCAAAGGGGATTCCAGCGAAATTCTCAACTCCGAGCAAGGAAGAGCCCACTATGGTCCCCTGAGACGTGACGACAGAGGCAGTAGCTCGTTCCTCAAGGGGAGCCGACGTCACTGGCACCGCGGCGGCAAACCCACCGAGGGCTAGGGAGAGAAGAGAGCACTTCATATTGGCAGAGAAGATGTGAGGTACGGAGAAGAGAACGAGGAACGTGAAGCCGCTGGGAAAGAGAAATTGGGTGTAGGCAAGGACCGAAGACTTGTCTGAAGGCTTGTCTCAGCCCTCGTCGGCCGTGTTGAAACTGACTCTGCCTGAAGGGAGAAGGCCTTAACACTACTGTCCTCTGCCCGCATTCCATCGCGTCAAAAGGGGGTGATCTACCACTGGCTATATAGTGTACACACAATACAGGCCACACCCAATACTCGCAACCCGTGATATTCTTTCTTTTGTTTTCTTATTTCACGACGTGTGACTGGCGACCGGTGGAGCCGGCCATTCATCCATCCATTCCTCGCCATTCTTGTACCCGACCGCCGTGACAGGGCCAAACCAGGTGTATCTTCCGTGCCACGGTAGCATGCTAGCTTCTTTTTGGAAAAGTGCCCCAGACCCAGGTTCCAGCATAATGCGCAACCTTTTCCCAAAAGCGAAGTTGCTCCAGGTGCAGATCGATGGAGACATCGAAAACACGGTCGCTTAATCACAATGCCCTCTCAAGGATTCTCCACCTCGACAGGGATCCTCCACTTCCCCACGGGGTCAAAGACGTCCCGTTGTCACCTTTGAGGGGTTCGATATCGGTATGCGTAATGTTCTGCCGTACAAGATCCCCGCATGACCAAGCTTACTCGTCTTCTGTGCGAGGGGCTTGTAGAGTTCAAATTTTGATTGTAAGTAGGTATGTAAATCATCTAGCCAATTTAATGGCGGTTTGGTTTTTCAGAATAGTATGATCTGCCTGGTCAAACCGCCGTGCAAGTCAGTCCTACTACTTAGTAACTATTCGACAGACAAACGGAATTGGCGCCTAATCGTGTATGCATTATTAGTCAGGTAGCTAAGCGGCTAGCTATTACTACCTGTGCTCGGTATGACGTCTCGCCTGTTCTACAAAGGACACGCGCGCAGTTGCATATAGATTAGACCTAAGCTAGCCCAACGCCGACGAACGGATGATACTAGCTCTCGTGATCGAGCCTATAGAAGCCATTCAGGTCCCTGCTTTCATATTGAAATAGCATAATATTATAACACTTAGAATGCGCTAATAACTGCCCTCCTCCTCGGAAGAGGGCCCCAAACTCTCGGAAGACCAATGCGAACCCAACCCAGGATCTTGCTCCACAGCGTTTCGGTATTCTATCATAATACCACTTACTTAGCTAGGCTAGGCAATGCCATATGACAATACACTGCGGCACCACATATGCAAGCCGAAAATTACGTACAGATGCATGCAGGAGAGACAACGTTTAATGTCGACAATTGAGTTGGCTCTGGAAAACCTATCAATAATTTTCTTTTACAATCTGTAGACCGGTCTTGGTACCCATGAGGAAACCGGTGAGCTCTGGGCTTTCCGGGCTGTAAGCTAGGTAGGCAACCCGGTTCAAGCAACTGAGGCGTCTCACGAGGTCCTCAAAACGCACGAATAGCAGATCCATTATTACGATGACAATCGTAAGCCACATGTAGCTAACCGTAGATGGCCAAGTTCCCGACTTGGTAGCATTGAACCTTTGCATTAGTGTAACGATATTGCGATGCCGTTCTATTCGGTGACAGCAATAGGTCGCCTCCAGACAACACATCGTGGACTCGGCGCCTCAGCCCCTGTGGTTTCTCCAGTTCCTCGGAGTATTTTATCAACTTACCAGCATGTGATGAGGAATTCCGAGGTAACAAATTTTCATATGACTTCCGCCGCTTTAGACGCGAGGTCGACAGCATTTTATACAGTAGCAGTCTAACAGATTGTCAACCTGTGCTATAGGGCTAGAGCAGAAGAGCAATAAAACATAATACTCCGAGTTACGTGTATGATAGCGATATGTAGAAGATTACTTAGCTTTGGTTGTTGCCGATTCTACGTTTTGACAGCTTGTACAAGGTGTGTGCTATACTTTCTAAAGGAGAACCGGATCAATACGTTTTAAAAAGCCCATCCGCGGGTCATAATTGCGTGCTAAGCCTTGGGATTTTAACATAAACCCATCCTCCATAGTAAACCTAGCGTCTAAAGTCCCTATATAGGAGTATCTATTAGAGGTTTGTACGGGGAGGATGTCTCATTTTGACCCAGCCGAGAGGAGTCGCCTTGACTCGTCACCTGCCTCAATTCGTGGATCGTAGCTATATCTCTAACGACAATACTTACTCATACATATTACTCAGACTCCTTTTAATTCAGCCCCCATTAGTCAACTCTTCAGTCATGCCTCCTTCCTCAAGCTTATTAGGTTTTCTAATCACTTGAACAAGGATTGTAATAGAATTTCCTGTAGGCTAGCACGATTGCGTGTTCATGTATTTTGGGTGCTTGTTCTAGCATTATCCTCCGAGTTAGATAATCATCTAGGGCCACTACCTTCGAGCTCAGCCTTCCCCCTGATGAAATTACCTAACAGTTGCTTTGTATTAACAATACCTTCAAGTTCTGGCTTAAAAACATATATTCCCGGTCCCGGTGGATTGGGGACAGTGCCCTCAAGTTCTGCTCGCGTCGCCGCTGAGTCTAGCTCCGCCTTTAGACCCCAAAATCCCCATGTGTTGCGGCGACTAGTCCCATCATCCCTGTCAGAGTGTGATGGAATTCCGCGCCCGCGAAGTCGATTGCGGCGATATCGAACTACAAAGAAGTAAACCAGAGCATTGAAGAGGATAAATATAATAGATCCGAGGACGCTGCTAATTATTACTATGCTGTTTGGGCCTGACTGAGGATTGGAAGCTCTGGTAGGGCCTGGCTGAGGATTGGAAGCTCTGGTGGGACCTGGCTGAGGATTGGAAGTGCTGGTAGGCCCTGGCTGTGATGTAGTCGGATCCGGAATTGCGGTAGAATTGATTAATTCGCTGCTACTAGTTTGACTGTCAATAGCACTGCTTGACCCGGACTGAGAACTAGATATGCTAGTGCGCCTCGGCTGTGATGTAGTTGATATTAGACTGGAAAAGCCCTCCGTTCTCTCACTACTAGTTTGCTCATCTTCGCCGTCCACGCCCTGCTGAACAAGGGTTACTGGGGTAGCTACCGCGCGGAATGTCCCATCGGATTCGAACTGAAAAATTATAGTATCAAGGCCGCTTTCGTGTCTGCTCTCAACAAATATTCCTCCTGTCAAAGTTGCAACACACACGTAGTTTGTAGTTTCAATGCGGTATGTTAGACTACTAGAAATCTGATATTAGAGTTAAAAGGTCATCTAGGCGGGGAATGCGCGAACATACCTAGGGCAACAGATCGTAGTGCCAGATATACTAGTGGCCGTGATCATGCCAGATGGACAAAAGACGCCAGGTGAGTACGAAAAAACGGCACCCGTGTTCGAAGCGTAATTATCCGTTGTAAAGCTTGGCAGACATTGTAATCTATCTGTGCTTGCTGGGCCGATGAATCTATCAAATGATGTCATAAATAGAGCATTACATATAGTCTCGATACATCCACCGTTTGGAGAAGAAATAGTTGGTCTTACGCATTCCGGCGCTGGGGTGAATACTGTGGTAAGAGGCCAATTCCGGGTTGTAGACATTCTCATGTCCCCATCATGGCCTTCAGTAACTTCCACATCGCTCGACATACTGCATCGTTAAGTCCGCGGAAAAAGTGTTGTTGGAGTAACCTTTGTAGAAAATAGAAGAATGAAGTAGGTGGGAATGTCGATGGTAAAATAGTGGGCTGTGGTCCTAGGCGATTTGAAATGGCCCCCTTTGCAACCGTTACATTAGTTTCACGAAGGTTATATTAGATAGAAACGATTGGACGTTTTTCTCATTACTCTTTAAATATGAGCTCCTGGCAAATTTACCCAACTATATATTTAAAATAAGCCTACTGAACGCGAGGGTGGGATCTTCGGCAGGGTGTGCTATGACTTCAACCTAGGTAACGACTCCTTATAATGCCTAAATCTAATTATATTATCGCTGAGAGCCTACCCGTGTCCGTAATCGATGTATCGGTAAGCATCGGTTTGAAATTCATTCCAATTCCAAGGGTTAAAGAACCTAGTAAGGCTTGAGCCTTCAACATATGAAGTATAGTTGACCCTTCACATTAGCTAGGGAGCTAAAGCGAAATGGTAAAATGTGACATTTATCAATTAGCACTATCACCTGAAGTAATTTATTGGATGTAGAGGTTCTGAAAGCTTTATATGAATTGAACTGTAATTTTCTCTTCCCCCCCTGTCCCCCCTTCCCTTTTTCGACAGACCAAAAATAACAAAATGAATCGGTGATCAGGGTTGAAATTCTCTAGGCTCTAATATTTTTGACTGAAACTAATCAGCGGCTACATTCAATATATCACACAGTTCTTCCTAACCACGGCTGATATCATGTTAACTACTAGTGTTGAGGATTCCTTGTTTGATGCGTTAAATTCTGAGCATGCTACGGTTCAGAACCACGACGTTACACAGCAATGATACCGCAAACAAGAGCGTGATTAAGGTTGGGGTCATGATCGTTCGTAGCTACTTATATATAAGGCTAATGATGACTAACTATCACGAGTTGAGGGGGGGGAAGGGTTAATATACTACTAAATTAAGTGTAATATTTATTAGCTAGCTATGGCGGCCCTAGCGGTAGGTGCCAAAGCGAAAAGTATTCTCGAGGGGTGTAATAACTCTTGTTCTCTCCTGACCGAAGACTAATGAAGCTCGAGGTCATCCCAGTAACATGATAAACAAAACACCTCCGTTTATCCTGAAGACCGCCCAGTTTTATTTACAGCATTAGTTTTATACAAATGTAGGTATCATTCCATTAGACATCTTGTTCGTGCTCCCTTCCGTCGTGTTGTTCAGGATCGCCGGAGTCGGGAGACCAGTAATCATAAGTTCCCGACGTCCAAGGTAATACCTGGCTGCTCGCCCGTGTATTTTTTCGTGACAAGGTCTCGGCTCGATCGGAGACGGGCGAAGCCTCTAATTCAGCCGGCTCGAATTGGTTTAGCGAGACGAACGTCGTACCGGATATCGACTGAACATCTAGCCCTAGCATATTTCTCATCCTTGCCCTATCTAGAGGCCTCTCCGCCTCCGGAGTATATAATCGTATGAGATCGTCATAGCAGCAATCTCCGGGAGAGGCAGGAGAGACAGGGCCAATGTCACGAAGAGGCCTTATTGGCCTCAGCTCCCGTTTGCTTGCGTTCCTACTCGCGTTCCTGCTTGCATTCCTGCTCGCATTCCTACTAGCGCTCCGACTAGCGTTCCTACTCCGTTGCGACTGTGGCTTCCTTTTGATGTAGTCTTCATACTCTGGTCTTGAAACCATCTCATTTTCATCTTGTACCCTCTCCCGCAACTTCCGCTTCCTATGCCTTCGGACGAAAAAGATGCCTATAAGAATTAGAAACGTGCCTGCTAGTGCGCTGCCCAAACCGATAGCGACCTTCGCCGTACTGGACAAGACACCTTGGCTATTTGACCCTTCCTCGCTGGCGACATTCCCTGAGACTGAAGGAGAAGCAACATCCGTCGTGAAATTGAAGCCCCCGGTTAGGAGTGTTTGCGCATCCAAATAGATCGCTTCAGCGTATATCGCGGCCGTGACGCTTTCGGGAGGGACGGGGAGAGCCATCCCAAGCGTGCTTGAAACGGAGGTTTGTGCAGCGGTGGGAGATGCCGAGCCGTGGCGCCAGAGTGGAGTTTCTCTCATCCTTTTCAAGATCTTCGCTGTGTTGATAGCTGAAGGAGCTGTATTCCCTGCTGCACATGCACTCGATATCTGTGGCACTATTCCTGGTGCTATAGTACTCCGGCATCGAGGTTTTGCATCCCAAGTAAACCCACTGCATATAAGTATTAGTAAATTAGATGCTAAATTCATGGGGAGCTACCTATATAGTCTCTTACAGTGGACAGCACCAGCCACCTATTGACGAGACATCGCTATGTGCTATCGTCATCCCAAGGGGGCAGAAGCCTTGAGAAGATGTCACTATGGGGGCCGCCGTGAGAACACTCGTCACCGTGCAAGATAGCGAACTGCTAAGGCTCCATGTAGTCTGTGCATCATCCCAGCATAAGGCAGATGGAAGTACTTGAACAACACATGATGTCGGTGTATCGCAGGAGGACAGACGAATATCCGAACATACAGGACCGGCGGCAGTAAGCAGCGTCGTCGATGGCGGTTCTGCAGTGATGGTAGCGGTTGAGAAAGTCGTCGATACCGCGATGTTGGCCATGTTAGGACAAACCGGCCGTCAACCAGTGTTGACGAGATGAATATTGGGTGAGAAGAATATCCAAGATTCCCGAACGTTGCCTCTCCAGTCAATAATTGACATGAAGGCCCAAAGGGAATAGCTCTACGGCCTTGGTCACATGGCCGTGGGTTATGTATATCAACCCGCGATATCCGGTGTCGGTATTAGGGGCAAATCACGACGTTGACTGCCCAGTGTCCCCCCTCCTGCAGAGTCACATCCGTCTCAAGGCAGGTAGCCGATCTCTCGAGATGTCGACGTGGCGGCTGAAACCCGATTGCTGGTACGGGCTAATGAGATGCGTTGATAGGCGGTGGGCATGCTGGAGCTGCTGGAGCTGCTGGGGACGAGGACGATACACTATTCGCAAAAAGGGATGAAAAGAAAAAGGCGATCCGAAAAAAGCAGCCTCACCTTTTCCCCGTTCCGGAGACTGCAGTTCTACAGTTCTGCAGCTCGGCCTAGGACCAACATATACTGCAAGCAGAGACATGCTCGATCCGACAAAACTCAAGCTTGCACTGGACTTGGGTTACATCGAGGTAGCAAACGTCTGCTCATCCCATTGGATCGTGCGTCGTGTAATTCCTGCTTGGTGTGGTCTCATGTAGGCAGATATTATGACTCGCCCCCAATGCGACGTCGAGGCCAGGTCTCTGGTAGTGGCGCGTCCAATCAACACGCTGTTCCTGGCTGGTTGGGCCACAAATTACACAATGGCTGCGTCTCTTGCAGATGGACTACATACTTATCTGGCCTGGCTACCTTCCGGGTTCTCGGGTGGTCGACTACGGGGACCTCGAGGGATATCGTCCCAGCCCAGAAGCCCAGAAGCCCACACAAGCCTAGCTAGATTCACCTGAATCGTTAGACGGGGTTGCAAGAACTAAGAACTTGTGTCGCTGCTGCTGCAGGGGAATCGGTTCCAAGCACGCTCAAATCTGGTTTTCAGCGCGCGCCACTTTTTCTCAGTGCTACGTCTGGCCGCTGGCGTCTCTCCATTGGCTCGTTTGGCTCGTCTGGCTCGTCTGGCACCTGCGCGCCCTCTTTTACACTAATCGTCTACCCGGTAGGGCGATTGCCTATGGCATTATTTGTGGAAACCAGGTTGTATCGCCGACTCGGTTGGCTTTTGCAAAACGAAATAATGCTACGGTAGTTGCGAACTATTGATCATGGTCCCGTTGACGTGGTTACAAGGGGTGGCGTATTGATGCATCCTTCACGCAAATCCCCATCCTTAAATCTCTAACTTACCATGTGAGACGAGAATGAAGTTTAAGTGCTGGTAAACCTCTCTCTTTTTTTTTCTTCGTATGCGTATTTNGTAACAGTAAAAGAGCCGACGTAGTCCCAGAGTAATTCCGTGAAAAGTCCTACCTGAGAAAAGCTGGCTGCTTCGGTTCTTACACAGCACCGAACGTGTGCATACCTCTACTTAGGTAAGCTTCCGAAAGGCGTATCCTGTCTCTACACATACACGGCACATATACGAGTGCACCTATAATAAGAGAGTTTCTCAATCTTGACATCAAATCTGACGGAGCTGCTTCTTGCCAGTCTCATACGTACTATGTACGTACGTCAATTTTCAACAGAGTCAGGCAGCATGATTAGCTAACAAGGAGTATAACCTACTGTATATACTATAGGTATATATACCTATACATGTATGTATATATAGATCGAAAATAATCGTCTCAACCCCTGTAGACGAGACTAACTTCAGGCACTAAATGGCGGAATCACCCGCGCCGCCGCGATAATAACATTAAACACCATCCCTAATCTGGTCAAGCTAAAAATTTAGACATGTAACATGACAGCTAGGTATCCCAAGGGCAGATCAATACGACACCACCTTAACGCAGGAACGAGACTGATCGCCCTGTTACAACTGAAATATAGTACCACAGTGGTATGCTTGAATGGCTATGCAATGTTGCAGTTGAACATACAATTTACGTGAAACTGACCGAGGAGATAGGGTCGCTTCATTCTCTGGAGAAAAATACCTTGCATGTGAACTGCTCTATACGGGCTGCCACAAGCTTAGCCGATAGTGGCTTTTGCCCCTTGACCCTGATGCTCATCAAACATGTTCATCCATTATTTCGCACCTAATCGCAGTGGTTTGGTCGGATATTATTCAGCATAAGATGTGCTCTTGAAGAAACTGCTACCGATTAAGTCCAAGCGACGGGCGCTTCCGCCATCAATAGGTCCACGTGTCATTTGGGGGCATGTCCCGAACAACACACGTTAATTAAGAGGGACTGACACCCGGTACAGAATACAAAGGGTCCTCCCAGTCATGCTTCACCCTCCCAATTCCCCATAGCCCCTTCTATCCGAGCGTCTGTACGGGAAAGCTCAAGTCCGGGTCAACGACAGTTCCGTTCTTGACGCTAGCATCCGTGTACCCGGCATACACGATGAGTTTCTTGGCGTAGTCAACGACGGAGATGACGGTGAAGCCTTGGTCGGGGCCGAATTGGCCGCTCCAGCCACTTGTGATGGTGAAGACGCCGCATGTGGTCGGTCCGCCGTTCGACTGGCTGGCTGGTGCGGGCGAGACGGCGGCCACAGTATAATTGCATGCCGTAACAGCCACCCCGGCTTCATTCGTGTTGATCCCGAACTTCCAGGTACATGACGCATCCGCACCATCGCAAACTCTTGAGAGCGAGTTGAGGGTCCATTCTGTAGATGCGAATGTGGACAGCGTATTCGCGAGGACAGAAGTCGAGAAGAGCGTGCAAAGTATGTTTTTGACCTGCATCTTGATGGACTATGTCGAAAATATGTTGGAAAATGAAGTAAGGGTATAGGCCGAGGAGTAGAGTCGTGAGCTTAGCTATGTATAGCTTTGCAGCAGCTCTATATCCTTTATTATTGAAGTAGCAATGCTGTCGGTGACGATGACGCTGTGGCTAACAAAGACAAAAGTTGACGTTAACGACATTGTCTCTTATATATCTGACGTTGAAAGAGTGATTAGCCAATCAACCTTACACTGTAGCGAGCGGTACTAATGAGGAGCAAACACCCCGAATTCTCAACTCCGCACTGGCAAGAGTCTCACGGGATCAGGCATAAGTCGTCAATCTACCAGGCCGACCGGACTACCTGCCTATCCACCTCGTATCGGTGCGCTCCATCGCCACCTGATGCTGGGCTCGAGGGAGCCAGGCGCGTGCTGAGGGTCGCTAGCAAGCAACGACATCAACAAGAACCCTGAGTCTCGGATTAACAATGTCATTTAGCTGCCACAGGATTTTATCCGAATCTTCCGATTCGATCGGGGAGCGTTGACGGACGGGCACGCGGCAGGCGGGATCGACAGTGCCAAGCTCTCGTATTGCAAACGTGCCTGCATGCCAGTGCCGCGTCCCCGCACAAGTTGCCATGTCGATCGTTTCTTCGAGAGGCACTGTGGTGGGTGGGTAGAGCTAACAAGCAACGAACCGTTATGTTTGCTGCGGCCCGCGTTATTTCCCGCCGTCAGAGCACGGCTGCTATGGTGCGCGGTTAATTAGTACGTGACTGTGTGATGCCGTATCCGGCAGGTGCTTAGACAGAATCCATGGGCGAGATTGTGCCAACATAATTATGTATCTTCTTTCTGCCCCTTACCTTATTGGGACCATCTCTCAGATTTTGTTTTACCACGACCGCCGTTGTTGTGGCAGGGGAAAGATGAAATAATAACGGCCCGATGGGATTAAAAGATTGAGGCGTTGAAGGCCCAGAAGCATGAATACTTACTTCTTCAAGGTTGCGAGTAGAAAAAGCATGATGGGACCAAGGAAAGTCAGTTACAATGTGCCTAGCTATGCATAATTTGTCTATAACGTTACTCTGTGTACGGGGCCCTAGATCACGATGCCTCTAGACGACCATCCATTTTTGCCCTTCCAGGCCCAAATAATCATGGAGGTGCCAACCCAGATGGAGATTGTCATGGCCCAGAACGTTGGAGCGTAACATTGCTTTCCATAGCAAAAAAACATCAGCTGTCTCCTGATCATGAAATGAAGCTGAGTTATTACGAGCACCCGCTTGGTAGACTGCAGAGTAGATGATTCCCCAAATTACGGAGCCAAGAGCTGGGGTCACAGCAATGATGCCAAAATTGGTGCCAAAATTCTCCACACCCCAGATCATAGTAATGATGATAGGAGTAAGGCTGAACGCGGCGCCATAACCAGCACCAATGAAACCAGATACGATCCAAAAGCGGTTAGCATGCTCCTGGACCACTCCTGAGGCCAACACTAGTGATCCGACTGAGAAGATGAGAGCCGATATAGCATATAAAACCACACGCGAGACTTGCAGCCTTTGCCGTAAAACAGGCAGCGAATGCGGATTGCCAGTTTGGATATGCTGGCTATCTGGGGTTGGCGATAAAAGGTCGCTAAGTGAGGCTACTACCAATCGTGCTACTGTACTCACAGCAGCAAAGATAGAGACATGAGTAGCAGCAGCGGGAGGTTTGGAATAGGTTTCCGGTGAGGTAAGAGTTCCAATGATCGTCCCAAGGTTGTTAATGAATGACTCGCCAGGTCCGATGATGAGCCAGAAGCTAAGAGCAAAGAGNCCACATGGTTGGATCGGTCAAAAAACGCCTAGTCTCGGCATTAAGAAGCCATGCCTTCTTTAGTCTCGCGTACATATCGCCACCATTGTCCTTTGATGGATCAAGAATAGAAGCGTCGTCGTCTTCGTCATCAGATTGTATCATAGTACCATAGCTGCGGTCCGCTCTTCGACGAAATATCTCACTGCCCTCGAGAAGTCCGCTTCTCTCGAGCTCTTCGACTGCCTCATCGATAAGATCCTCCTCATCCACAACCCGTAGGGTAAACGAACCAGCAAGTCCAATGGCGCTGAGAAAAATGGCAAGGAAGAGGAAGAAGTGGAATACGTTGACATCACCCTTGGACCCATCAGGCTGGACTTCATAGAGTAATCGACTCGCAACCTGGCTTATAATCATGCCACTCAGACCGAATGCTGCAATAGGAGCAACAAGCATCAAACCCCGATATTTCCCTTTGCCAAAGTTCTTCGCGCAGGTCGTGACTGCGCTTAGATACAAGCATGCGGTACCTACGCCGATCGCTGCAAAGGCGAATAGCATAGATGTGAATGTAGTTTTGCTGTTGCTCGCATCGCTTTCGGATTCTTGTACGCCCTTCCGATATAAGGCGGCAGCAAGCGAGTAGCCACCGCCAACGAGCACTGCCGATAGGAAGGACAGGATACCTGGTCCGAAGCGATCGCAAACGTATCCAATTATCGGCACGGGAAGATACATGGCGATGTTCATGGCGCTCGCAATGCCATTGATCTGGAACTGGGTATAGTGTAAACGTGACTGGAAGAGATGTCCATAGAGCGAGAAGACGGTGACGGAGCCAGCGCCGAGCGCACCGATGATGGAAGATACGAAGGCGATAGAGCGCAGAGCAACGGCGTTGCGACGACGAGCCGCCGTTGGGCTTGCATCGCTTATCGAGCTGCCGGAGCTAGAAGGGGTGAGAGTCGGCGAAGAAATGGTCTGTAGAAAAGGGACATCGGGTGCATCGGATGTATCAGTTGGCTCATTTGCCATCTTTGTGGTTCGTTTTTGGAGGTCAGTTTCGCAGGAGATTAAGCCAGTGACGGGCTGGCGTGCTATCTTCTAAATGTATATATATGTGGATTAGGTAGGTTTTACTTATATACAAGCCATACAACAGGGTGCAAGAGAGATGGAAAATGGAAGGCAAAAAGTAGATGAGAGAAGTTCAAATCAAAAGAAAGCAGAAGCGGTATAGGATTATAGAGAGAGAAAGGTCAGAGATTAGCATGCTACAGCAACCGCACGAGGCATTCTCATATTGATGGTTGAGGGAAGGAGAAGCTCACATGTGTCATACCTACATAGATAAGCGGACTGCATTAGATAGGTAGCGAGTGAGTGTTACCACTGACGTTATGGGCTGGCGGGTATCGATTAGGCAGGTCCATAAGGCACGTGGGATTGTATACTAGGTAGGCTAGTTAATTTGCTGCTGTGGCAGTGTAACGTGGCTAGTGATCAGCTCCCTATCCCTGAACCCCCTAAACCAGTCATATTCCGGCACTTACGTCCGGGTACCTAGGTAGTAGTAGTATTAACGTCTCAGCCCAGGTACCCAGGTAGGTAGGCTCCCTTCGTAAACAACCTCTTGTCGTAGATGCCCTTCTACGAAGCTCACCGGGGCTGAGANGGCTTTTATTATCATCATGGACCATGCCACTCGGTTCGCCGAACTCCGGCAACTCATCCTCGGCGATAATAGTCTCTCACGAGAGGAAATTCGATACCTAAAGTTTCTAATACGCGGTATCCCTACGGACCTGGATATCATCGGCGAGTTACCTATCGAAATTCTTTTAATGATTGCGTTGCGACTGCAGCC
Source organism: Nemania bipapillata (assembly GCA_029590615.1). Classification (NCBI taxonomy): domain Eukaryota; kingdom Fungi; phylum Ascomycota; class Sordariomycetes; order Xylariales; family Xylariaceae; genus Nemania; species Nemania bipapillata. Next base: position 1,951 of record JAPESX010000058.1, on the reverse strand, counting down.
TGAGGATTTCGCTGGCTGCCTGGGGGTGTCCAAGCGATGGAGAGAGCGATTTCTGTCGGATGCCATCATAAGAGCATATTCATCACACCGCTGGCCAGCTATCATTAATGGAGAGGTTGACCAAGATAGTTTCCTGAGAACTCTCTCGAGGTTTGGATGGATAAACTATCAGTTTCGGCGGGTACCAAGGCCATCCAAAGGTCTCAGTCCTAATTTAGTGACATGGGGCTGTACAAACCCTTACCGACTTGATCCAGTATTTCACCAACGAGACGATAATTTACCTGCCGCTTATGGAGAATTTCCAGTTCTCTGGAGGGCCTCTTCGGTGATCCAAACCCTGTATGCCTTTGGAAAGACAGCATGGAGTATCGACGACTGCGTTGTTGTGCTCGACGATCTGCGATTGAAGACACGGAAGATCCTCACCCCACCAAGCGGTATCAAACACGGGGGAGATGTGAAACTACATACACTTGGCTCTAGATTACTCATCGGGACAGTTGGCCGATTACTGTATGGCTAGTCGATACTCACCACCCTAAAAAATAGAGAAGACACTAATGTGGCATCCCTAGAATTGCCTGGGATCATGTTAATAACCAAGCGTACGAAAAATCCCTGACTTGCCGTGCCCTTCGATGTGCGAGCCAAGGCGACAGGGTTGCCATAGTATTGTGTGACGGAAGCGTGATGCTCTGGAGCCCCGGCCACGTTCTACGTCAACTTGACACATTACCTTCGACTGATGAGTTAGGACTTAACTATTTCCAGGCCAGAGACTGGAAAAGTTCTTTGACTGCCTCCCTCGACGCTCGTAACAGCAAGCGCCTATACATAGCCTCCGGCTATTTCTTCGGTACTCAGCACCATGTAATGGCTCGTCTCATAGTCTACGAATTTTCAGGGACAGACGGCATAGCTTCATGGTCCTTTGAATCCAGAGACCTAGGTTCAACAAATTGTCCCGTAGGCCTTGGCCCATACATTACGATATCAGAATATGAGTTTGGTCGCAGTGGTATATTCTTTTATTATAAAGACATCCAACACGACAAGAATCAATATTGTTTAGCCGTTTTCGACAAAATCCAGAGAAGATTTTGTTATTTTGAGCCAAACGACTGGTGGTATTGGAGTTGGCGTATCACAAAAGTCGAGGGGGAACCAGACAGGAAGGACCCGCTCCGGCTCCCTCTACTTGGCTTCAGACAAGATGGTATCGGAATGGACCTAGACTTCATAGTCACATATTCGCCGCCCTTGGGGTATGTAGTAACCAAGTCTAAGTTGCTACAGAACCCCATATAAAATAGTATTTTATCAAGGGTAGATTAATGAAATTAAAGCGCGTGTCGCACGAAACTTGGAGACTGTAGCACTAGTATTGGCGGATGTCTCTTTGCATTGTCTCTACTAGCTGCCAAGGTTAGGTTAGTGAGAATGCCCACTCGCGCGCTGGGCAGCATAGTAAAGCGCTACCCCGATAATATCATGCGCAAGGGCGCTTGAGAACATTCTGTATTGAGTATGCTACAGCTAACTGACTGTCTGAATTCATAACCGTCGCCCAAGTAGAGGTCCCATATCCTTCCATCATACGGTGTCTCGTTTGTATACGTACGTATACCAGGTAGGGTATTTACATCTTAGCGAGGCCAGCCTTGACGAAAAGAGTCATGGTCGAGAGAACACCAAGGAACCAAACCGGTGTTCTGACACCGGCGAGCTTGCGGTTCTCGCTAAGGAAGATGTACACCCAGTTGTAGGCGACACGGCTGAGGACGTAGGCGACGGACAGCGAGTTCAGCGCCGTGGGGGTCAAGCCGGCGCTGTTGCCGGCGACGATGGCCGCCGCGAAGAGGGGCAGACCCTCGAAGCCATTGGAGCTGGCGGACTCGGCGCGCAGGATGCGGGCTACGGTCTAGCCCACCGGGACGGTCAGTGGATA
>JAPESX010000579.1:0-16468 GCA_029590615.1 Nemania bipapillata | reverse complement strand
AAAACTAATATTTTAACACTTTATATTAAAATATATTAAATATTATAAATATTTTACAAACGTTTTGCAAAATTAATATCTTATTTAAAATTTATCGGCTAGAACTTGGAAAAAAATATTTAAAGTATACGCAGCTGTTATGCACATAGGTTTTTTTCCTTAAAGTTTTCCTGTACTGTAATATACAGAGTTAAAGCTATAGCAGAGCGTYTTTCTRAACATAAATCAGAATTAGTCACGTGAGGTCGTATTACTAGCTCGCAGTAGGCGCCCTAAGTTAGACGTTAATAATACTACTACTACTACTACTACTACTACTACTACGAAGGACAGTGTATAAGACTACCCCTCACGGTGACTTCTATCTAGGTCTCCCTTCCTTAGCCAATTCAATCACCAACAGTAGTAGTGTTAGAGTACCTGCCCAGATAAATACCTTAGCACGTGTAGTACTGTACCTACTAGGCACTAGAAATATTAGATTACGAATAACAAGCAACCTCGATATATACATGTTGTACGTTGTCCAGGTCAGGTCTCGGCCTGTGTTCCTTGGCGCTGCATGCACGCGCTGCTCCCGAGGCAAGCTGGTTGCTACCTCTGTACGATGGTGTGCATCTCGCCAATCTCGATGTAACAAGCAGCTCTCTTTCAGTTAGTTAATGCTATCTAACTGCCTAGAGAAGTACTATGTACGTATAGTATATACAGAATATGCGGGATCACGACGATCTGTCAATCTTTTCATTTGCTATGTACTCACCTACAAGTCTACTACCTACCTAGTTACCTAATGCGTGTATACAGCATAGAAATCACTTACCTTACATACAAGGTATCATATACAACTCAGACGGTGTTACCCCATATGCTAGCTCCTTAAGGTCCCATACGATATTAGCCACTCAGGGCAACCAGTTACATGTATACAATAAACCTCACTTAAGAGTTACAGCTGGCAAACATGCCATATAATACAGCATTATCATGGTCTTCGTGCGATATAAGTAGATAGTCACGACGACGAGGCCTCAGGGCCAAATCCGGCTCTGCAAATATATCAAATGCTAGGCGGGCTGTCGTCTGTCGCCTGTCGCCTGTCCGGATGTTTAACCGACTACTTGGTGGACCCGACGCAACCAAACTCTCTTATTTGTAGTCATGGTTTTCTCGGATTGGCCATCTAATATACTTGCGCAGGGTCGTGAGAACGTCGGCTATTATGTGACTGGCCCGTTACGTAGCAGTAGCATCACACCACACTCAGGAGCGAGATCTGTCAATCCCCAGGCTGGAGACGACAGACGCAACGTTCATTCTCGGGCTATTCCTTCCTGCTGTATTTCCAGTCTAGGAGGCAGACGAAGGAATGCCTTCGGAAGTAGTAGCAAGTGCCGCGAGTGAGGGATGCCGTGATGCCAACATGGACCTGACAAGTATCTCAATTTATCCGACCCTCCGGTCTGTCTCCCTTGGCTCCCCCAAAGTTCCGGAGTCCGCTAACAACGTGCTCTCTACCGCTGGCCGCTGCAGGAAAATCCCGATATGTCATCCAGCTAAGGTGGGCATTAAACATGGCCATAGCCGCGGTTGGTCAAATTACCAGACGACCTATTGTAACGCTTCTCTATATTGGAGTGCCAAGCGGTTCTAGCTCTCCATGATTTCCAATCTTGGCCGTGGTCGAGCTTAGCACCGGACGTTTTCGAGATGAGGTGAACTTCTTCTAGTTCATATTGAGGTGGCCATCTGGTTTGGTTCTTGCCATCCTAGCGAAGACGTCTTATTAGGTCATCCAAGGTGATATGCACATTAAGAGGAGATATCAGACCGCATCAATTTCCGGCACTTAGCGAGCCAGCAGTTCCATTTTGCCAATACGCATAAAACAATCCTCCCGCTAACTCACTCACGGCCTACGGGAAGATCTCTCTACTTCAAGCGAGACATATATGATATCGCGATGGCGTTGGGCGTTTACGACTGTTGGTTTGTGCTTGGGGTTATGATATTCTCATTTCACCCCGTCGTGGCACAGAACTATCCCCTCGTCACAGATTCGAGATGCAATTGCTATCGGACTAACACGACCGTCTCTCACTACTTTCGGAATCATAAGTTCTTCGATTTCCGGTCCTTGTCACAGTATGCCCGTGTGCCCGCCCCGATAGACTCGGCCCAGGGGAACGCAGATGCGCCTGCGACAAGCGCTTACTTCCAGTCGCCAGAATGGACAAACACTTGGTTGATTCAGAATTGGAACAACAGCGCCCAGATGGGCGGGAACTCAGATGTCACCGGAAGCGATGCGACGGTGCTCATGGTGAACTCGCCGAATAATGTTTATATCCAGCATAACGACGACCGGAATCCGTCTTCTAGTACCTATCTCGTCATGCGGACCATGCGCCACGGAAATTTTCAGTCTGCAGCCGAAATCGAGTCTGGTTCTTACAACTACCAATACTTGTCTATCCGCATGTATGCCCGAACTAAGGGGTCGCCTGGTGCTGTTACCGCCATGTTCACTTTTCGCAATAGTGATACGCTGTCCAAGGTTCAAGAATCCGACCTCGAAATCAGAACGGTCGACCCCGTACAATATATTCAGTACACGAATCAGCCAAGCTGGAACGCAGATGGAAATATTCCCCAAGCCACGCGCAATGTCAGTTTGCCCTCGAAACTAGGTTGGTCTGATTGGCAGTATCATCGCATGGATGTAAGTGAGATTACATTTTCTTCCGTACTTATGCAGTAACTCGAGCTATTGATCATCTGCCTTGAGGCTAGATTTTAATTGCGTAACCCTACGAAGTTGAACGATTACTACCACGTTACATATTCTCTCAAGGAGCAAATGCTGATATTCTGTAAATCAGTGGACCCCCGGCTCTACCAGCTGGCTCGTAGATGGAAAGCTCGTCTCGTCTATTCAATTTCAGGCACCTAAGGACGCGAGCCAGGTCATTTTCAACACGTGGAGTGACGGAGGAACCTGGAGCGGGAATATGACAACGAACTCATCGGCAGAGATGCAAATCCAATGGATCGAGTTCGTCTACAACACCACCGATACTAGCCCGGTTCCTCCTGTGGGATGGAACCCCGGCAATCCTCAAATGTGTGCCAACATCTGCTCCATCGACCAAACCTCAAAAACTGGCACACCTGTCTTAATTCAAGAGCCACAAAGTACGGAGAATCCTCCTTTATTTCAGTTGTGCTTGCTCTGGAATTCTTCTCTTTAGTCAGAGTCATAACTAACATTATATCTCTGCCACAGACCCTCAGAATCCTGGTGGTGGTTCGGGAACTGGGACTTGCGCAAGTGCAAAGTACGGACAATGCGCCGGCAAGACATGGAGCGGCTGTGGAAGATGCGCGTCCGGCACGACTTGCAAGTACCAGAACGACTACTACTCTCAATGCCTGTAGCCATTCCCACTATCCATAATTATTTTTGTCCTTTGAGCTTTATTATGATGGCAAGGGAAACGACAATGAGCATTCTGGAAATTCGCTCTCTTCTCATTCGTATGCTATGTTTCGGAATGATTTCGCTTCTTCGGGCATCATTACATACCGTAACACACATTGTTGGACTCACTCCTTGTCTCACAGTATGTCTAATGAGAATTGTTCAAGATAACAACAAAGTTTTTGAGATATATTCAAGACAGATTTTGGCACGGTCTGTCTAAGATACCTAGCTACTTATCCCACTTCACGATACCACTTTACTCCAGTCATTACAACTATTTACCCCCAAAATATAAATTTCGAAATACTTGGTATACAAGCTCTCTTTTGCATAGGTCGATTAAAGCCAAACTAGAAATACGTGTGCCTTATTCGCCAAGGCCGTTCTTCTGCCAAATTTATAGATTACAAGCAATTAGCAGGCTCCTTGTTTGTAGGGCTTCATATATTCAGCATTGGCATTACTTACCCCAACAGCGTAAGTAATTTGATTCGTAGGAGGTTATTTATACCAACTAGAACCCTTTGGTTTAAGGATATTGAACGGCAGTGCGTAATGCGTCGTAAAGGCATATACGTTATAGTAGCTATATAGGTAAATATAAACACGTGGGATTTAACCCCTATATCCAGATCTTCCCTATTCGGTCTCGTATTTCCCTGGCTGGATTTTGTTTAAAGAGGAGATTTAAAGATTCGACCTGAAGGGATATTTAAAGGATGGCGCGCGGTTAGCATAAACCAAGCAATATAATCAAAGATGTTACTCATATATGCCTTACTCTCCTATACTGCATTTACGATATTCCTCACCCATACAAGCCTTCAATAGTTTATAGTTATGTGTAGCACTAACACGTGATATTCAAGGGCCGAGTCAATATAAAAAACTACTAGGAAACGAACATATAGACTATTCAGGTTCCTACGTAGGATGCAAGCAGCCCCCAGTCTATACATAGTAGACTGGAACTAGAGAAACCTGAGACTATGGGGTTAGCATTGAGAACACGAGGAATCCTAATTTCCTAATTCACGTATATGTTTGGATGGCAATGAATATATTCTATTTCGAGCCATGTATTGTACGAAGTTCCCATGGCTGCTCGCGAAAAGTCCATGATAAGAGATAATAGTGTTTAGAAGAGTTAATCCCAACGTCGCCTTTGAAGCAAACTTGCTACTAAGGTCTATGAGCCTTTAAGGATGTATCACGATGCAATCCATGTATCTACACTAAAGTGAATTATCTCACTACTCGCCCCTTTAAGTCATGATGCTGCCTACTTATCACCTACGTCGCTGAGAGCATCTCTCCTCTCCATTCAATCTCGTATTACACCATTCATGGCGTCTTCGCATCTTAAGGATTGGGGCTACAAGCCTGCTTTGGCTTTCTAGTTTCTATAGTTCTATACGATATTTCACTTATCTGCGTCTACTTTGAGGGGTGACAATGTAAGGGTATATACGTCATAAGGCTCTGTCTATTTTCTTCACACTGAGCTGTCCACCACCACGAGTTAGGTGACCTAAAGAAGTATTTACTATAACGGGTCATTCTTGTCTGCATTATCATTACCGCCCTCCTATCCGAATGTCTAGTCACTTTAGAACAAGGTGAATCAAGAATTATTGAGAAAGCGCTTTCATGACGCAATATTCGCGGGAGAAACAAGGCAACGTCTGCGGAGATACAGTGAGCTAAGGAATTCTTGGGTCCGTCGCGAGACAACACCAATTAATTTCGAGTTATGATCATAGCTGACCAAGCACTTGGCAGAGAAAGCAAAAATGTCCGCGCCGAACGATGATGTTTACTTGACATGGCCTTGCTTGACCAAATTAACACGCGAAGTCTGCCGTAAAATTTTATAACGAGCACAGTAGAAGTTTGATATGATGAATTTCTATATTTCCTATACTAAGAGGAGGACCTCGGGGCCCCATATGTCGGTTATAACCACTCTGTTGGGTGATGGTATAGCGATGGTGCTATACTGTATAAACGTGCTAACAGGGTATTTTAGATTTGGAAGGCTTAAGAGTTCACCGCCTATACTACGAGGTACTATGAAGCTAGGAGCCACCCTAGAGATCTCCCTTCGTCTTTGACGTATCTCAGAAGCTTGACTGGGCAAATTAAACGTCATTCCCTTCTCCTATCCTACACCTACAACTTGTCAAAAAAATCTTCATATCCTTCTTGTGTTTGTCGCAAACGAAGGCGGCCGAATCCTGATGGATGAGTATACCTGCTACCAAGATAAGGTTACATGGCGCGCTTTCTACTATAACGTGTTACTGTACCTACTACGAATTGACTTAGCTTCAGTGTTCCTACGAGTAATAAACCCGATGAAGCCAGCCCTAAAGAACCCGCGAAGTTACCGTAAGACTCTAAAACGCGGTAGTTTAAACGATCGTGAAACGAAACAAGAAGCGTCCACGCAAGCATAATATATGGGCCAGAGCCGGGCAGGTAGCGCCCCTTCAATAAGACGAGTACATGTAAGAGTGTTCTGGTCCCAGGCTCCGACAACGCTGGCTATAGCACGGACGCCTATATGCTACCACTGGACATGGGTGACCAAGTGCGCGCGCGGGCGTGGGCGGCATTAGAAATTTGTGGCGATCAGATGTTTTTTTCTCACCCAGAGCGCAGCATTAACCGGTGTTTCAGGCCAAGTGCCGTGAGTTCGGCGAACGGGCGTGGGATTCCATCGTTCCATTACACTACCAACACTGCACTACACTGCATATTCTGTACACGTATGTACATACTTGGGGCATCCTACACTGCCCATTGCCACTGTGCCGTCCCGCCCTGAACCCGACGAACGATTCGGTTGGTGCGCGCACATGAGATGGTATGAGATGAGAGCTTCTGAGACTTCTCGAGCGCGTCCGGATTCCGGGGCAGACCCGGTAGCGACATGCTTAACGTCCGTGTGCTAAGGCGATGATGGGTGGGTGGAAAAGGTGGAAGGGCTGGGTCTTTTGGCCGATGGGCAGGCACCATCGATGTAAATCTCCGATGGAGTGTGGAGTCGCAAGTTCAAAAGAGGAAAGGAAAGCTGCAAGCGAGCGAGCTGCTGTCTGTTCATGGCTTGCTTACCGCGTATAAGTATGACTTGACTTTTTTAGCTGCCTCTTCTGCGATTGGACACGACGTACGCACACAGCCAGCCCCGGGCAAGTACTAAGTAGGTATGTCATACTCAAGCTGACTGTGTTATTACCTACATACTTAAGCCCTTACTGCAAGTCCTACACTAGACTGCGCATAAGTAGATAGAATACCGGTAGATAGTGTGTAGATACTAATTCTAGACTGAGCATGCAGACTAAATGGGTTCATTTTTTGGGTAGCGACATCACCCGATCGCAAGGGTCTTGTTTCAACAGCTGCAGGCGATAAACCTGCTTCGTGCAGCATGAAGAAGTAAGGAAGGAAGTACAGAATACCGTTATGCATATGCACATTGGTGTTTACCTACGACTGATGGTGACGATGGTCGGCGATAAGAGCGCGTCGAGTGCTACGCTACATACATGTATGTCCACTAGTAGCCGGCCAGCGAGACGATTGTCATGCACAAGTAGTACATAATACAGGATGCAGTATTCTGTACTGAGTAAACTGCTCGGTGTTAGTATACCTGGTATTCTGTATGTATTCTATGCGCTACTATAGAGATGGTACACTACCGCAATACCTATACTTCTATTCTGTACTTATACGTACTGGGTATATAGGTGCGGTACCGAGGCGGAATAGCGAACGGCACGGAAAGCGTCGTTTTTGTGCTGAAGGAATAGATCTCAAATACTCAGCGGCTGCGATCGGGGCGAACCATGGTATGTATACGTGCTTTTCCGATGTTTTCGTGTCTACCGACCTCGCTGCCCAGTACTCGTAGTAAATAATACCGAATACAAACAGTATCGTCTGGTTGCCTAGTTAGTGTACAGTACAGTAGGAGACGCCGACGCTATTGGCTGCACTTTTTGTTGTGTGTGACCTGTGCTCAAGCTCCCCCATCCTTCATAATCTAGGATGGCTCCCTCGAGCTCTCGGTCGGTGGCGAGAGAAGGTGGGGAAGGTGGGGTAGCAGAGGTGATAGCTCCAATGAAGGATTCACGAATCAGCGCAGAGAGATGCTAGCAGATGCAACGTTGGCGGGGTTCGAAAGGTCCAAGCTTCCTCCGTGCTACCACTCTCCAGGACCTCCTCACCTATCACCACCCATGTTCGCCCAGCAACCATTGGCCCGTGGAAATGACGAGACCCCGTGACATCGCGACAGAGCAGGGGTCATCGTAAGCTTTTCGACAGGTCTGGCGAGGGGTGTTAGCCTCTTAGCTGCAGCTTTTTTCAGCTCCCCTCGTGTGTTTACGCGCTCCTTTCGCTTCCTGCTGTTGTTTACTTGTTTCCCTTTTGGGCTGTGTCCAGGATATCTATCTGCTGTAGTCTGTACACTATGCAGACACTACAGTGACTACACAAGCAAAGATAACCCCTCAACTCCGTACATCGGCCCTTTGCACAAGACAAGACCAGTCAGTACCAGTAAGCCAGCCTGACTTATCTAAGGGGGCAGCTTCACAGCCTCATTTTTTCTATATGTACCTATCTACATACCTACACTGCCTACGTACCTATCGATGTTGTCTTATCTCCCCTGGTTCAACATTGAATACTTACGACCCAAGGGGAGGAGAACAACGCCCCGGTAACTCTTGCGTTGCATTAACTGCTCGTGTTTCAGCGAGCTCGATAAGTGCGTTTGATGATTTAGTTCGCGACATGTGATTTGTGTTGATGCCGTCTATCGATCTACTCGCCAAGCCCTGGGAACGGCGATCTAGCTAGTTTGATGATAAGCCGGGCGAGTAGTTCGTAAGCCCTACGCATCTTTATGGTGTCATGATGCCCGATAGTATGTACCCTACTTACTTACAGATTACCACGGGTACATACACTACGCGCCGAAGACTATCTTTACCTACTTAGTATAGCTCGCAGTTCGCTAGTAGACCTCTCTTGTGCGACTCTCGTAGTGTAATGTAGGCATGTAGTAGTATAGGATACTGGTACCTAAAATTATAATTGGATATTCTACCAGTAGAGACTGTCAATTGGGAGCCCGTTGGCGCCGATGATACCATGAATTAGCCGATGAAGCCGGGGCAGGCAGAACCAAGGATTCGCCTAGTCTGCCTAGCCCGCCCATCGCCCGCGCCCATCACGAATAGGGAGCGAATAGGGAGGGATGACCAACAGTGGATCGTGATCTGAATCCTCAAACAGCGGCTTTCTCTGTCTTGCAGGTGATTAGTGATTATGCACGGCAAAGAAACGTGACGGTGACAGATCATGGAGCAGGATCGTGCAGTAGAAAGCGGCTGCGATACCATTCAGAGCATAGACACGCGGTGCGCAGCCTGCTTCCCGTCTCACATGAATTTCTTGCATATGCAACGGGATGGGCTACAGAGGGCTACAGAAGGGCCAAAGAGGACCCAAGAGGGTCGCGGAGGGCTGACTTCCCGAGTCTCGGGCTCGCTCTTGAAAAAGTGATATTCGACACTAAGTACGACTGCGGTAGGCGGTCTAAGCCATCTCGGATAGGCTATGACGACATGCTACAGTTCTGTCGCAACGGTTATGCAAAGGGAGGTTCGAGATGTACAAGCTGGGCGTAGTATGCATACATAACTGTCTCGCAATAAGCATGAGTCTTACACGAGCCATTAGCTTGGGACAGACTGACTCTTAGGTGAGATCGAAATCATTCATTGACCGAGCGTCTTGGAAGCGGTCAATTAGCCTACCAAGTAGTTAGTGTTTTTTCTTCAAGAATCATATTTCCGATCCCTACGGTCTCCTATCTTGGGCGGTCGCTCTTAAAATAAGGTTATATATATAAATAATTATTTCTTTTTTGTCCTAATCGCTCGTTATCGGCCTTAATGAGCACCGCTAACTATAGCCTAGCTGGGTATCCCTTTGGGTCTTATGCTCACAATAGGAGCCTCAATTTCTTTTGGACTCGTCTTCATCCCTTATGGTTGCTGCCCGCTTGACCGCGATGAGGATAGCTCGGGGGGTTTGCTTGCTGTCGCTATGTCGAAAAGCCTCTGATTGAAATTGGGCGATGGGGCTTGCGTTTGCGAACTCCAATCATCGCTGGACACATTGGAAAGCTGTGGCTTAAACCCACCGACGACAAGGTCTGGACAGGGTTGGTCCCAAATATATAGCAATTGACTGGGGAACGTACAGTATTCTGTAATTACATGATGGCCGAAGGAGGCACCGTCGAGTGTAACAAATTGCTGTCACCTCAAATACCGGCTGGTAACAGCCTGTAACACCCCGGCGCTGAACAGCCAACAGCAGAGCGACAGCAAAGGGAGTAACCTCCAGATGCCCGGGGCGGACCGGCAACTATGTAGCTAGCTCACGGGTGTAATCTAAAAAGCTGTGATACCGCAGATCTCTTGGTCGACAAGCCGCCTCCTTGAGCAGGACAATAAAAACTACTGTAGGAAACCCTGTCGCTGGACCTGCTTGGGACCTTACCTTGCATATTATATTTGCCAGTGCATATATCTGTACATATATGGCTAGGTATCTACTGTATGTAGTTTGTCGCTGGACAAAAGCTACATCTGTACATATAACTATCTACGCATTATGTATACCTGTCACAATTGGACCTCATGGCAGACACTCATCATGCTATCTGAAGCCACCATTCCGTCCGGTGATTGTTCTACGCATTGCATGAACTGCATCGTTTCAAACATCGTTTATGGGGAAATTTATGGGGGATTGGTCTGGAGGGTGGGAAGTGGGTTCTCCAGACAGAGCAACTGCAGGATTTACGTAGCGGCCTTTTAGGTTGGGTACAAGTATTCTGTATCTTATGTAGACAGGGAGTTGTTTGTGTTTTCAGCCCTGTCGGAAGCGGACTTTTGACCCGTCTGGCGATGTCTGTCCCCAGCAACCAAAATCTCACCCAATCCCAGCAGCAAGCTCGGCTTCTTTCTCAAAACATCGGCACAAGACTCGGGACCCTGAAATAGCTGAATATGGAGAAAGACAAAAACATGTCTTTCGGTAGATGACCCAAACGTGGTCGGCTGTCTTCTCTAATTTTGAAAGAGACACATCATTCCAGTCTCCTGAATCGTCAACTTTAGGTAATATCACTTTTCATATCTCTGACGCCTCGTTTGCAATCAGACAAGCCCGTCCGACAAGCCATTCTACATATGTACCGAAGCGTGCGCTCGGGTGTAACCGTGCGACCAGAATAGGTAGCCTGAGTATCCGTCAGCAGACCGCTTACAGGCGACAAGCGACCACAGTTCCCTGGCCATCCAGTCTGCTGGAGCGGGTTTGCTATTAGTTGATGTACGCCGGAAATGATATTCTTATAGATAGGACTTTTTAAGCACCAAACAGCAAGGGCAATTCGCCGCATGGGGTTCCTTGACCCTTGAGGAGTCTGAACCCAGCAACCACGTTGCCCGAAGAAGAATTAGGGAGCTAGCTCTCACGTCAGAGTATGTACTGTAGTTTGGTTTATACTTGTAAGTGTAAGTGTGTAGGTGGTGAATTGTATGTAAGTAGGTATGTGCCAGTCATTCTCTAGGTCTTAGCCGAGGCTGATGGGAGCTATGCATACTTATTTCCAAGCATCGTCTTGATGTAGAATTGACATACCTAGGATAATTGGGTTGGTCTCGCCATCAAATGAAGCATCCAAGCTCCGCTGGGGAGTGTCTCTTCTTCACCGTATTGTCACTTGTTAGCAAAGTAATAAGTAGGCATGCCAAATGACCAACACAGTACAGTCTTGAATGATAAGTTAAGCAGTTGCTTGCTATTACTATTATGTACAGTATCATCTAAGAGCGTCTCGTCTACAAAAAGTCCGAGCGTGTTTCTGGAGTCTGGACCCTTTCTGATGAATATGTCTCTAGGGGATGAATTGTCTCAGCAGTTTCCACAACTGATTTCGCTAGGTATGAGTTGGCCTGGACGTCAACTTCTGATCACGGATGACCTAGGCCTATAAGCGGGTTGCTAATTCCCGGCAACTGCCTTTTCCTTGTTACCCTCCCGTTGTGGTATACCTACTTGATCTTTTAATATGTGAGAGAAAAAAAAACAACCGCCTACGTAATACAGTAGTACTGGCTAACAGACATAGTGTCTGTACATCTCAGTCTCTAGTCAAGTGATTTTCCCTATCCGCTTATCCCTCGACATAAATATAGGATTTAGCTGTCGCTAAATAATTAGACTAGAAATTTCGCTATATACTTACTAGGAGGTATCTAGCCAAAACATTGGTTGGCCTGGTAAGTAGGTAGGTAGGTAGGTAGGTAATAGATACGAGTGCTCACCGCCTGGATTTTAGCACGCTGGATGATGTAACTACTGCATTACAGAATATACTGTGGTAACACACTCGCACATGGCACAAGTATTCACTGACCAGGGAAGCCCTTGTCTCTTTCGGAATAGCGTCATCTGGTAGCCTGGGTACTGCGGTATGTACAGACACAGAGTGCTCCAACGAGATGTATACTTGTAAACACAGATTATTCTGTATACTTACCTACATGCGTCAGTGCTGTAGGGAGCTAGCCCCTGGTTGCTGGTTGGAGGAAACCCTGGATAGTTGCCGTTCTCTGGAAACAGCACTAGCGACGCCCAGCACTCACTTTGCATTCACTATGCCAAGCTGCCTGCCATTTTCAGCACCATAGTGGAGCGCACACCCAATTAGAAACAGTGATCGATAGCTTTTTCCCGGTTGTGACTTGGTTACGGCTTCTGGTACGTACATGTAGTGTACATACTTACATCCATACCACCTCTCGCATTGGGTAGGTACATGCCCACTCCATTCTAGACTGCACGCATCGCAGGTAGACAGGCAGGTACTTCTGCATTGTCTGCAAAGTACCCTGGTACCGTCGTCAACTGCCTGGCAACGCTCGACACCCTCCATCTCCCTCGCAACCAGCGTGCAGTGCTTGCTTTGGAGGTGAAACTCCACCGTGCTACGCCTGGAGAACAAAAACCATTCACTCCCCTCTGCCTTCTTTCATGTCTACCCTTCTCTCTGCAGCCGAGCGTATGAAGTCCAACCTTTCCTGGTCTTCATCCTAAGGTGCAACCCGGTGCCGCTTCTCGACAATTGCTAACCCTCATCCGTAGCATTGACGACTGGTCCTCACTTAGGTAGGCTTTGGCTCTGTGGTACATCGACAGCAAGATCGTGCTCCCGCTGCGACTGCTTCTACTACCACTCCAATCTCACTCCAACCCCGACCCGACCCCGACCCGGATCCTACCTGACTTTGCCCGACCTCACCCAAGCTCTGAAAAGGTATTACAAGCCAATGACAACCCCCATTGTGTGTTTGTATGTGCGGCATGGACCTCAACTGACATTTTGTGAGTAGAGCAGGCAGGCAGCACAAGCTTTATTGCTTATCGTCTCGATCCGTCTCGGTTGTTTTCCCCAAGGCCCGCCTAGAGGACGATTCGGCCTACGAGTATTGCATACGGAAGCGGCACTGCGACCCAATCTACCCTCTCACTCTTCTCTCTTTCTTTATTGCTTTCCTGCTACGATTCCCTTGAAATACCCATGCCGGCATAGAAGAGTGTGAACTAAGGAAGGAAGTCGACGACCAAGATACCCCATTATACCCAGGTCGTCGCCTGTTTTTCTGCTGTTTTCTCTAATTGCCTTCCAATTCCTCCACTGCAAAGTCGACAGCCTGAGAGTTGAATAAATATTCGAACTCGCTATTGACATCATAGTGGAATTTCTGCTGCTATAACATTTCCTACGACATTCTTTCGATTTACACCCAAATCCATTGCGATTGTATATCCCCCGTGCAACACTTGCTTTGCTTGCCAAAGCAAGCAATACCCACCCGTATAGCATCGTGCTATAGAGTTATATACACCAAACTCGAGGGCAGATAGATATCTGACGAGTCACAACGGCCTGGACATTTGTTCCTACATCATTCAGATAAGAGGAGGAACCTTTTCATTAATTGTGGCAGCACCCTCCATTCGTTAGTAACACATGGTCAATTGTGTTCCGAATAGTCATTGGGGAGTAGGATTATAATCATATATCCTCTGAGACAGATTCTTCCACGTCTGCAAGCATGGAGGCCTCTTCACCACTGGCGGCGATGCATCCCGCTCCTGCCCCATCCTGGGGTTATACTTCTCATGGCGCCTTTGGCCCTGGAAATCCCTTTGGCGCAGGCCGATCGAGCATCCGCGATCAATTACAGCGGGCTAAACCTGATTATTTCAACATGAAGGCTATTCGTGGCTCTTCACCGTCTGCTAGCTTAGCTGCCGATCTCTCACAGAATTTCTGTTTAGATAATGAGCTTAGGTATGTGTGCAAAATTGATGGCTTGGGAAATACTATACTGACGTGATTAGCCCACGATTTCCCACGCCCCGTCGTGCACTGTTCACATCACATATGGTGGATCGAGGTAAGTGAGCAATGAGACGTTTCGTCCTGTTCAGAATCTAATTTCGGCATTTAGCTTTAGTTACGACTCCGCCTCTGCCGGCGTCGTCGTCTCCTTGGCCGATGCCAGATGCCATGGATATATCACCTATCCCACAGAAGCAGATGTATAGCACCGCTATTGAGATTACTTCGCCGACTCCGATGCAGTCACCAGATATGGATATGATGGCCGAGTCCCCATTACTCATGTCACGCCCGTCTTCGGCAATGCTTGAGGTTCCTAGACCAATAAATGAGTAAGCTTGCACCGGGATGAGATGACAAACTTAGGTGGAGAGGAACTAATTGTTGGATAGCGCCCGAAAGAGGATGGGTTTGCGGCGGCCGTCCTTAAGCCGAGCAAAGGGCTTTACTACCAGTAGTCTGCTGACTCGCCCACATATGGAGCAGAACAGTTTTCTAACCCGACTTCATCCCGAGAGTCAGGTTTCGTCCTTCCGGTTCGGTGCTGGATCCTCGGGCCTGGCCCCTGAAGAGCTTTTCGAAGACTCTCCGCCTCAAGACCGACGACCTCAGACAGCCAATAGCCCCTCTGCTGTTGCCCCTGGAACATACCGCAAACAATTGCAGTTCGCTAGCTTGACAGGCACACGAGAGAACCGCGTTGCAGCATCACCTAGTATAGGTCTAGGTCATACCCGACGCCCGTCCAACCCTTTTAACCGACCCCGCAGACAGTACCGACGATCACTGAGCATGTTTGAGAGCCCGGGCGACGTTATCAAGGGTAAAACAGAGGAGCCTGTGTCGCAGACTAGCTTGCAATCGGTCATGGACGTTGAAGAACCGGAGGGTCCGATTTTGCCCCACTTTTTCCCGGATGGTGAAAATGACGGTATACCTAGAATATCCCGAGCTACGTTTCTCGATCTTCTTGATGGAAAGTACAATGAGTCCTTTAACCAGAAGATTGTTATCGACTGTCGTTTTGAGTACGAGTACGACGGTGGCCATATTGATGGTGCTATTAACTATAATGATAAAGAGCTCTTAGCGCGACATCTATTTGAGACACCTATGGAGGGCAAGACCATCCTTGTATTCCATTGTGAATACTCAGTTCACCGGGCTCCGCGAATGGCCCGCTTTATCCGTGCTGAGGATCGCACAATCAACGTGGAGCACTATCCCCACCTCACATATCCTGAGGTTTATATCTTGGAGGGCGGCTATAGCGATTTCTTCAAATTGCAGAGAGATCGTTGCTACCCCCAGGCATACGTTGAGATGGATGCTGAAGAGCATGCCAACACCTGTGAGCGTGAACTAGGCAAGCTTCAGCAGAAGCGGAAGGGCATGGGACGAGCGAAAACTTTTGCGTTTGGTCACCATGAACCCACGATGTTTGACTCGCCTACAGCACCTGGGCGAGGTGCAGGACGACCGTCCTCCAACATGATTGGTAATTCGCCTATTCTGGGAGATTATCGATCCCCTCGACGTATGATCTCATACTGAGCAGCCGTAGAGCTGACTAAAGAGTTGATGCGCTGTACATGTCGAGATCGAGGGGAGGCTAAAGATCTGGACCTGATTAAGCATTGGATCCTTATCTGACATGCGACTAACTTTGATCAGACATCTTGCGCCATGCTCTGAGGAGAAACCTTAGCTACAGACGCCATTGTCATGGTTTGTAGCTATTGATGTTTGAGTATTGTATATATAGAACCGTGACCTCTGGGTTCGTGGCCGTCACCCACGAGAAGAGGAATGTCCACCATGAATAGGGGTGGGGATCTCATGGCGCATGAAGGATCATCGGGATTTGTACCACCATTTGAGGCGCAACGCCCGCGGAATAGAGGATCGGCGGAGGACTCGAGGCGGCCTAGGTATCGGCGCCATTATCAGAGCTGAGTGTCTGGCGTCCATTCCAGGAGGAGTGGAGATGAAAGAGCCAGAGTCTGAAACTTAGGTAGCTTACATAGATGAGCGTCTAGATTAGTAGGACAGGAACTCGCCGCAAGGTACTTTTGTTTCTTAGCATAGAGGCAGGAACAGAAACTTGTGGAAGATGTAGCTCTCAGATGAAATCAATCTATCACCAACGCTCCTGTGCCGATGAAGTGCCCGCATGCCATCTGTATTAATACACGTTCCTATTCCCGACTTGGTCGGAGCTTTCTTTCTAACGCAGCGTCTTTTTTNACTCTTCCATCTTGTCATCATCTTTCTTATCATCGTCTTCCTCTTCCTCATCATCCTCTGAAATTGCTTTCTTTGCTAACCGCTCTGCCTCTTCGAGTAAGTCCTTGGGAACCTCCATATGCCTGCCCTTGGTCGGTCCATCGACGCCACTGATCCAGCTCATCTCCAGCTCGAACTCCTTGTCCTTGTTGTCCTGCTGGGCGACGTAGATGATGCGGGCGGCCTCCTTG
>JAPESX010000578.1:0-16470 GCA_029590615.1 Nemania bipapillata | reverse complement strand
CCTTTCACCTGGGAGACCCGGAGGAAACCCTAGAACATACAGCACGGTCGGCCACTTTCACCGGCCTGGTAGACGAGTTTCTGGTATTTGGTGGACCCGCCGGCTTCAATGACCAGCATCTCTCTCGAAGGTGAACTACTACACTACTACGATACTAAAAACGAAAGGGCAGCACGCTGATATTCAATAGTCTTTTCGAACTCGATAGTCTCGGTCCCGTCAATGGCATGAGCAATGGCTCCAATATACTTCATACGCCAATGACTTCGCGTCAGCAAACCTTGAATAACTTCATATCATCTACTCCGTGCCCGGCATCGTTAAGTCAGCCGATGGCGGTACTAGACCTGCTGGACGGACCGAATGATGAAAGATTAGCGGATCGTGACGAAAAACCTCGTTGTTGGGAGCACGGGTGCAATGGCCGGGAGTTCTCATCTAAGAGCAACCTTATAAGGCACATGAAGGAGAAATCTGGTGCTAGCAGCAAGTGTACCTGCCCATTATGCGGTGCAATCTTCACACGGAACTCCGCCCGAGACACGCACCTAGCGAAGCAGAGCTGCAACAAGATACGACGATATTCTAACGGTCGACCACGCCCCAGTCGTTTAGCAGTGCTGGAAAATCCACGAGTAGCCGCTGTGGCCACAGCCGCTGCAACCACTATGACCCAAGATCAGATACAGTGGCAAGCCATCGACTGGGGTATGGGGCCCATTGGTGACATGGGCGGTGGAGGAGATGCACATTTGTTACGATAGGCAAATGTGCATGGAGGTGGATGGGGAATGTAAGGCTCGGCGACCTTTGAGGATAGGTGTATTTTTAGGGGCTGGCTAATTATCTTGGATCGGCTAAGATGGCGTTCAAGACCGGCGTAATGTTCTTTACCAGCGGCAATACCCTGACCAAGTCCCTGCCGCACAATCATCACCAGGCAAGCAGCAGAAATGTAATTTGTTATGATGGTTGCATTACTATCGCGGCCCAGATGGGCCCAAGACTAAATGCCCGGAGTACGACATAATACTTAGGTAGTACATGGAATAATGAACAAAGCATAAAAAAAATGAAGGAATTCGGGATACTGCATATATACAGCGCAGCCAACCGCCCAGCTGTTACAGCGCAGGCCTCCCACTCCTGCACTTGCGAACAGGTTGTGGACGCACGTTACTGGTTGAGGGGGTGTTGGTAGAGTGACCACGCCTGCTATTTCTGTATGCAGTTTTTCTGCAAGCACAGGCTTGGCTGGCTGGCCTGCAGATCGCTTAGATTCGGGGCTGAAGGTATTGCCCACTTCCCTGTTCAGATGCTACCCAA
Source organism: Nemania bipapillata (assembly GCA_029590615.1). Classification (NCBI taxonomy): domain Eukaryota; kingdom Fungi; phylum Ascomycota; class Sordariomycetes; order Xylariales; family Xylariaceae; genus Nemania; species Nemania bipapillata. Next base: position 15,144 of record JAPESX010000578.1, on the reverse strand, counting down.
ACGTCATAATATGCTATGCGGGGCAGTTTTGACATTCGTCACCCCCCTGCCGCCGCCGCCGGAGGATAGGGAGTGGTGATATCCCGGACAACCCCGGAATCTCCTTGGATATAGTGCAAAGGCTCGAGATAGGGGCACGACGGTGTCGATCATCCAGCTGGATGCTGCCATAGATTGCGAGAATGGCGTGTCTGAATCGCAGGGGGTAACATTCGCATCTGCCAAGGACAACTATGAACATACTGTCGTAGTTTGGGATGCAGGGTGATGTCGGTATCGACGCCTCGAGTACTACCATATCTATCGTGCCCAATCACGCCCAATCACGAATCAAGATCGCGGATGATAAGGAAAAAGCACGAAGTCTTAGCTTTAGTCAGCCTCAAATGCACCTGGCACAGAATTAAACTTGGTTTGGACTAGATAGACAGAGAAATTGATACAAATAATCCCGACTGAGAGCGGGACAACGGTCCGACCCTGGCCTGGGGTTGCCATCCCACGGCCTCATTAGGGAATATTTTATGACGATCATCTCCAGATCGCCGGTTGCTCGATTAGCCTAATGGATCCCTTCCAGCTTCGTGACGCTCAATCAAGATTCTTGGTCCTACACTGTTCGCGTAACGACGATCCCATGACCCAGGTGATTGATATCCTGTTATCATCTACAGACCTACGGCATATACACTCTCACCAGCTTTACGCACATTACTCAAAAACTACCCAGCAGCGGACTTCAATAGACCGCCTAGTCGGCGCGTCCTCTAAGCTCGATTCGTCCCAAAATGCCCCGTGCGGGATGACCTTGGTAATGTCAGAATCAAAAGACGAGAAGACCAGGGCCTCGTTTACGTCGAGTGCGCTGGCGTAATGGTACTTGTAACTGTATATCAAGTCAGTCTCGCGATCACGGCCATGGATGTGGATATCGCCACGTACTTGGGGTCGTGCTTGAGCACGCTGTCGTGGCTCTTCTCGCCCCGGATCGCCACTCGGGGGTCATTCTCTGGGAAGACCCGTGCCATATGTGTGGCGTAGGTCCAATCCGGGACGGATCTGTGATTGACGAAGCATAGAGGCCACCGCTGAATGGGCTCGCCAATAGTTCGCCAGACGTTAACCTGGGCGTAGCGAACACCCTTTTTCAGAAGTTCCTCAGCTCGGTCGCTTAGGAGCTCCCGCATCCCATTCTCGCCTGTCACGTCATCTCGATCAACGTGAGCGACAGGCAGTGCCGTGTGGGAGAGCTTCTCTGTTGAGAAAGTCCCAGGGCGCATGTTATTTTGGCGAATGCGGAAGACGTAAGGGAGGACGTCTTGGGAGCCAGTCACCTTCTTGACCAACTCAGCCACTTCCTTGAAATAGACATCCTCAATCACTGCCTTGCCTGGAATAAGTTAGACATGTTAGGTTTAAGCACATCCCGGTAATTGGACCTTACCTTCAGGGGTAGTACCCGCCAGGAATTGTTCCGCGGTCAAGGAAGTCTGGTGCTTAACAAGTCCGTAGCCATCAGACTCAAAAGTAGGCTGAGGCTGGAGCGTCCTGATATCTTGGACCTCGATTTTGACTTCTTTAGGGTTGTTCACATTGGTCTTGCCCGTAGCCCAGTCAACGTACCCATCCTCTTTGCCATCCTTAGTTCCATTCCACATGCCGATAAGGCCGGAAGTAGACGCTACAGCAGCAGCCATGATGAAGTGACTTGGAGAGAAGATCTATGTGAAGTTGGGAAGGGATCAAGTAACGATCAAGTTTTGGACTAATGTTGCTGGTGACAGAAATTCCTGGTAGGGCAAGGGAGGATAAAGCTATATAAATTTATCCGTGAAATAGTTCCATATTCGTCGGAAATTTACGATGCAGAGTCTGAAAGAGGCCATGTAGCATGGCATGGCCATGGCATGCATGAGTTCAGCCGCCTAGAACGTGGTATCCCAAACCTTGGGTAGGGTGGGATCTGGACACCTAAGGAATGCTGGAATGCAGGAATGCAGGATTAGAGGATGTTGGGATCAAGGCTGGAACAATCTAAAGGGCCTAGATTAATTTAATATCTACTCTAGATCAAAAAACGGCGATAAAATCGCTAGCTTACGAGAGGCGTGTACTAGCTATCAAAGTATAGGGTTATATATTGTTATCACTTACTTGTAGTTGTACACTCAACTTGCCTCATAGCTCTTTCGCCGTTTGCAATTTTACCTCACTCCTGTGAATTTCTAAATTTCAGATCACATAGATCAGTATGGAACATCTCGAAGTGCGCGACTCCCGCACGGGAACTTCTTACAAAATCCCAATCGATAACGGCTACATCCGGGCTGCCGACATTGGCAAGATTACCGTTCCGGAACGCGGACTTGGAAATGGTAACGAGAGCGAGGTTAAGATTACCCGCGGGCTTCGTATTTATGATGCAGGCTATCAAAATACTGCTTGCGTTGAGTCTAGTATTACATTCATGTAAGTCAAGCTCACTCTTCAACAACACTCACAATTAACTCAGCTGTGTAATAGTGATGGGCACCGGGGAATTATTCGGTATAGAGACTTCAATATTGAACAATTGTTTCATAACTACGTCTATGAAGATGTGATGCACCTTCTTCTCTGGGGCCATCTACCTTCTGAGGCAGAAAAGGACCATGTTCGAGCTGGAATATCTTATGCCATGAACCCCCCAGAAAGCGTAACCAAAGTGATATCAGCATTCCCGTACGTATTTAATCATATCCTATAACTTCGATATACTTTCATAACTACAGGTCTAACATCACGTCTAGTCGCGATGCGGAAACGATGCCAATGATGATCGCGGGTATGAGTGCTTTTGCAGCTTCCGACGAAACCGCTTGCGCTACACGCCATACGCAAAAGGCCATGTTTCATGGTCGCCTAGAAGTTGCTGATGCATCTATTGTGCGAACAATTGGTTACGTAGCTGCAACGATAGCACTCATCTACTGTCACAAGAATGGTAGGGATTTCACGCCCCCTGAGCCAAACAAATCTGTGCTTGGTAACCTCCTGTGGATGATGGGGGTCGCTCAAGAGAATCCCAAAATCGAGGAATGTTTAAACAAGCTCTGGATTTTGTACGCAGACCATGAGATCACCAATTCGACTGCAGCTGTGTTGCATGCCGGATCTACCCTGATAGACCCAGTTTCAGCTGCCATGGCTGGTATTATCTGTGGCTATGGCCCACTGCATGGTGGTGCCATTGACCTTGCATATGAAGCACTAGCGACGATTGGCATCCCAGAACGTGTTCCCTACTTTATCGAGGGTGTAAAGAGGGGTAAGGGAAGACTCTTTGGGTACGGCCACCGTATCTATAAGACGAGAGATCCTCGCTTAGCCCTCATCGAGGAGCTAATGGGGAAGTACAAGGAGGAAATTGAGGCGAACCCGCTCATCCGGGTGTCTCTAGCCATCGACAAATACGCTAGCCAAGACCCCTACTTCATTGAGAGAAACCTCAAGGCGAATGCCGACTTGATGGGTTGCTTCCTTTACACAGCTATGTGAGTCACTCCGGTCCAAGCTAGTTCTCGTTCCTCTACTAACTCTCTACTAGGGGTTTTGAACCGGAGATGATCACAGCGATCACGATCCTCTCCAGATGTCCCGGCGCGTTAGCTCACTGGCGTGAGAGTCTTAGTAAGTTCCCACTCTTCCCGGCACTTCTCCAAACATGTGGGCCACATTACTGATCAGCACCAGCCCAACCTGTGAAGTTATGGAGGCCCTTGCAGAAGTACGTGGCGCCTCTGGCGAATTAAGGCGCTTCCGGACAATTATTCAACGGCGGTTATTCTCCTAAGTCGGGTGGACTTTCTTACTATAGAATAATAACTAGCATTGTCTAGAATCATTTCTCGAGCATCAATCCTTTGAATAGGTAGTTTTATTCCCTGAAGCCTGACTTGAAAGGCTAGATACATCATTTATAGGGTAGTGGGTGAGCTCTAGGTCTGGTATACTGAGTAGGCTAGCTAAAATGAGAAATTTGACATTGCATGAGACCATACCATTTTCGATGTTCTATACAGAATACACATTACTGTTGAACACCTAATCTTGACGATGTGCGCCATGTGTAGTAGCATACATTCAGAGTACGGTTAGTATGTGTAGAAAATGAACTTTTAGAGTTTAGCATAGCGTGTCTAGTCTATTTTCTGCAGCATGTAAACGCCTACGACAAGGAGCACCCTTGCTTCGTACCCTCGTTAGGACGTTCTTAATCCTGGGACGCGCCATCCTGTAGGTAGCTCTAACAACGTCACTTAAGCGAGAGATGCAAGCAAATACCGTGAAACATCGATATAGCTAGCTATTCCCAGAGTCGCATCGGCCAAATCAGGCACAACGGCGGATCTGCTGGGATCCGCTGGGGGCGGAATGCTACGGAAAGATCATCACGGACAACTCACCTATGGCGGTTTAATGAATGGTAGTGGCTCTGATTGGTGAATCTCGTCTGACACGTCGTATTGCCAGGGTCCCCTATAAAGATCCAGACGAGTAGCTCGTATGTTCAGGCCGATGAACGAATGCGGCCCTTATCTTTCCGAAAGCCGCTCGCTTATAATTCAACTCGCATGCTCCTTCATTCCTTCAATCCTGGGCCTAGTCTGAAGTCTGCAATTTTGAACGCCTCTTCTACGGCTGTTCTAGAATTCTATACCGTTATGGCAAGGTCATCCGACATATAGGTCTCACGCGATCTTAAGATCTCTATTATACCTCCCCCTTGGATCTTCATCCATGCCTTCCGGCTCATCCCAAGCTATCACCAATAAATAGTCTTGGCAAAGACTATAGTACCCCAGGGGCCATTGCTGAGGAACTTACCTCTTCTCCCTACTCAATTTCAAGGTTACGTTGGACCCACCTCAACACCTTTTCGATCGGTCGTTTCGGAAATCAACCGCTTTTGGGAGTAACCTACGTTAGCGGGCCAAGTTCCTACGGTGATCATCGCCAGCCTGGCTTGCTGTCAGCTCGGCTTATTTTTCGTTGTTGGGTCATTTTTTTCACCGGCCATGCCTCAAAGCCCATGCGATTTGCTCCAATGTATCCATATTCGCTGGAACAAAACCCATTCGCGCCATGGCGAAGGCGTTCTGGCCCTGATTAGACGCAACGGTAAAACTACCCTTGAGATGACACGCCCGACGATCTTGGATGATTAGAGTAACGTTTTGCGAGAAAGTCGGCAATTCTGGAGTGAATTACCTAACACACTTGGCTCCACGTCCTCAAGAAGGGAAAGGAGGACAGCTTAATATCGGAATTCCTATTAGCAATTTGCGCATCTGGGAAGCCTTCTCTAGCATATCATCCTCTCCCTTTCGCTAAGTTCCGTTACTGGCCCTCCTGGTACCCTAGGGTTCCTCATTTCAAGACTGCAGCCAATGGCGTCAGATCATCAAGCCGTCCCTAACGAAAAGGACTCATCGTTAGTGGAAGCTGCCGAACTGACAACGCAAAGGCAGAGTGAAACCAGCAATGATACTATAGCGGTTAACACCGATGGTGCTGGTCCCGAAAAGGAGCCACCACAACCGGACTCTGTTGTGATACCACCAGTGCATACAGTCTACACCTCATTGGAAAAACGGCTCATCGTGATTAGTGCTGCATTCAGCGGCCTCTTCGCATCCTGGACCGCGCAGATCTACTTGCCGGCGCTCAACAATGCCGCCCATGACTTGCATACTTCGACTAAGAAGATCAATCTTACCGTCACTAGCTACATGATCTTCCAGGGTGTCACACCCATCTTCATTGGCGGGTATGCAGATGCAATGGGTAGACGACCGGTCTACATCATTTGTTTCATCCTCTATATCGCTGTCGATATAGCGCTCGCCCTGACCGACGCCTATGGTAGCCTGTTAGCTCTGCGCTCCGTGCAGTCAATCACCATCTCGTCCACACAAGCCCTCTGCCAGGGCGTCGTGGCTGACATCAGCACCAGCGCAGAGCGAGGCCAATACGCCGCATTCCTCGCTCTACCCACAATCCTGGGTCCTAGCATAGGACCCGTGATCGGAGGGGCTATTGCACAATACCTAGGCTGGCGAAACATCTTCTGGTTCTTAGCGATCACCGGTGGTATCAACCTCGCTGTTCTATTCCTCTTCTTCCCAGAGACCTGTCGCAGGATCGTAGGCGACGGCTCCATCCTACCTAGGAAGGCGAACCAGACACTGTTACAGATACTCCAGAATCGCCGTAAAGACCCTTCGCACCGAGTAGAGATTGGCACTCCACCTATCCCCGATGGCGAAACTCCTAAAGCGAACTTTGCCTGGGCTCGATTCCTCAGCGCGCTGACGCTTCTATTCGAGAAGGAAATGTTCGTCCTGTCGACCTACGGCGGACTTCTATTTGCAGGTCTCTACGCTGTTGGCACCGCGGCCCCCAGCCTCTTCGCCAAGTATTACGGATACAACGGCCTTACCATCGGTCTACTGTATCTCCCCTTGGCAGCTGGGTCGGTTCTCGCCGTGGTGCTAGTCGGGAAAAGCCTGAATTGGAACTTTCAGCGACATGCTAAGCGTCTTGGCATCACGGTTAACAAAGGTCGGCACATGGATCTATCTGAATTTCCCATTGAGAAGGCACGAATCGAGGTCCTCGTACCGCCGTTTCTGTTAAGTGTTATCGTGATTACGGCATGGGGATGGACAGTCGAGAACCAAGTGTCAGTCGGCGTAGTAGTCGTACTCGTGTTCCTCCTAGGGCTAGGGCTATCTGGCACGGCGAGCGTCTTCAGCGCTCTAATCACAGACATCAGACCCGAGAAAGCCTCTGCCGCCTCGGCATCGAATAACATCATCAAATTTTTGCTAGGGGCGGCGATGTCCGCAGCTATTGACCCCCTTATATCAGCCGTCGAGCCCGGAAAAGCCTTCTCTATCATTGCGTCATTCTACGTGGTGGTATCGCCATGCTTGGTGGTGGTCGTCAAAAAGGGGATGAAGTGGAGACGAGAGATCAGGGAGAAGGACAGAAGAGCTAATGAGGCACAGTAATTTAGATACAGAATATCTATATATTATAATCATACTGCTTGACTCTCTGGCCTGTTCGTCTCACGGCAACCTAAAACATTACCACCCAGCATACAAGACGTAGAATCCACTCATATGTATCTCATGTATTGAAGTTATAAGTTGCGACCCCTTACCTATCCTCCATTTTCAACAAACCCAATTCTCCAGCATAAATCTCTACGGTTATATATGCCTCAATCATATTGCTAGCTGCTCTTAGTTGTCCTGACCCAGCTATTATATAGCCACCCATTAGTATGATTGCTGACTTCTAAATGAACTTTTCCTGACTAGTTAAGACAGCCCAATGGGCCGACGAGGTAAGCCCTAATGTCGCTATCGTGACTTATCAATGGCATATCCTTTCTCTATGAGGAGGCTCTATAGCATCATTATTTACACCCGATTTTAAGTCAAGTTGGATGCTTCATTGGAGAGTGACTAGTGTCTAGATATTCATTCGGTGGGAACTTTCTTGCCACACGAACGTGAAGACCCTAGTGCTATGCATGTCAGATTTCTCAGACTATTGAAATAAATTCCCCATGCACCGTAAGCCGCGTTAGATTCCTTCTGAGCTAGTGCAATCTACCATTCTATCCTCTCAGATAAGACCCAAAACATGTCCCCCTCCCCTAGCGAAACCTAAATGCTTCGCTCCGTTTTGGCCCCTCCCATTTCAACAGTGTTATCGTTTGGTTCGTAATGCCAATCATTATGTCTGCTACGCATGGCTCTCATGGACATATCCACAATGCACTTAACGCTATCGTGAATTAATTGATTGATTAATAGTGTTTAACGCCGTAGGGGCACTATATAGGTGCCAGGCCTCCGCAAGAGCACTGGGGGGGCTGGCAAGCTGTCCTATATATATACTATTTACAGGCTTGAAAACTAAATTCTTACTTTAAAAGCGCGTTAAGTTATAACTTCGAGTTTACTTTTTTTTAGAACTTCCAGGCCTTATACGTTTGTTGCCGCTAAAGCTTAGCTAGCGATAATCGATCGTACGTAACTTTTTATATTAGTAAAGCGGGTAAGTATATTCTATAATCCGTTTCGCTTTATTAAATGTGAAAAGCGCAACATTAAATAACCACTAAAATAATTACACGGCGTACTAATATATAAACCGCAAAGCTTAAAGTCGTATCGCAGGTATAGCGCTTGGGTGAAGTGTACCATGGCTTAAGCATAGTTGTTCGATTTAAAACCGCAAATTAGGTTTAGCTCGTTGCTTACTATATAAAACAATCAAGCGTTAACGGATTAGCTATTTGGTTGCAGTTTATTCACTTGCTCAGGTGATAACGTTATCGTGAAGTATATTCGAATGGCAGGCTTGGAGGACTTCAATTGCCTGGAAGTTGGCCGCGCGCTTGTGTAGCTATTAGCAAGGTTATAGATTAGCACTACTAACCTAGCACTTGCTAGTACTAATAATATTTTAAGTTTTAGTATTTACTAATCCTAATACTAGTCAGTGCTTAGAAACTAAGTACAAAAGTAAATACTAACCTAGTACTATTAAATTAGTCTTAACTACTAAGGCAATAAATTTCAACCCTGGCTATTAGCGAGTGGTTGGCGGAGGGGAAGATTCAGCGCAGGGAGACAATCGTGAAGGGCGGTCTTGAGAAGGCGGAATATGCTACTAAGTATCTCTTTGAAGGCAACAATACTGACAAGCTTCTTGTCAAGGCCAAGTCCCCTGATAACTAAGCATTCTCTAAAGGGGTTGGGATGGAGCCTTCTGGTACTTGACGAATTGATAGATCTTCTTGATAGCTTTTTAAAAGCAAAACTATCCATTTAGAGAAATGAGATTGTTATTTATCTAGTCATGAGGGGACTTTCATGAGCGTTACGTGTATTTTTTTATTCCTTTATAGTCCAATATCCATGTTCTTAGAAGGAAAGACGTTAGCCAGATCAAGAAACTCCATTTTAGGTCGACAATTATACATGCCGGCATCAGGGTACGAGAAGCTCGTGTCTCATCGCAAGGCGTATTTTCTTGCTGGAGGATCATATTCTCTTCTCCCGGTTTCACTGCCGCCAATATCATTGAACGATGGGGTCGACGAGACATTCTACTCTATTGGAGAATTGTATACATAATTACGTAATTGCAGAAGGGGCATAGGTAACACTGTTTCTATAGAAGATCCGTGGATAGAATTATATCAATAAGTCTGGCAGCACCTTTCAGTCGAATCGGGATGCCGTCGCAATGTCCAGTTACTGATTCAAGTCGTGCTCCGGGTAGTGGACTTGGTGACGCTCTGCTCTGTAGCTGGTGGGAGGGCCAACAGCCTTTCTTCCACGTATAGGCTTAGAGCGGTCAAGGTTTTGTCAGGGCTTATAAGGTCAAAAAATGGTACATCGACCTTGAAGCTGATCCAAAGCCAAGTACGCAATTCCGAAGCAATCATACTATCCATCCCAAACTTGACTAGTGGCTTCTCAACCTCAATTTGATCTATGGGCATGAGAACCAAACTTGATAGACGCTCGCTCAGTAGTTTCAATATCGCGAGTTGCATTGTAGGAGCGTGAGCGACGGATGCAAAACGTTCTATGGCGTATGTTGGAATGGACTTCGACCATATAGCAGTGCATAGGCGATCTTTTGCTGTGGATTCCTTCCCTCCTTTGGCGCTACCTTCTTTTGCGAGTGCTTTCCATAGGACTGCCGTTCGCGGATCTTGCATAGAGCTATAACTGACATCAAAACCTTGCTCCATGAGCCGACGAGCTCCCGAGGCCTCTAACCCTGTGAGAATATGTGCCATCGAGGAGTTGTCGCTACTCGAACTTGGCTGCGCCTTACTTTCAAAGATTGCAAGATCTATGACTTGGAGGAACTCGGCCTCACTCAATGGTTGGATTCCCTTGCGCAGCAACAGTGTTTCGACCGTAGGGTTTTCATGCAAATACCCTACTTCGGAAACCATGCCCAATCCGACTGAAACCGCAGGGATTCCATCGCAGCGGAGACGTCGGGCAAAAGCGTCAAGAAAGCTGTTCGCCGCGCAGTAGTTGCTCTCAGTCGCAGTGCCGACACTCCCAGACACCGAAGACATCAGCAGGTAGAAGTCTAAATTCGCATCATAACCCCTTAGTGCCGTATAAAGGTTACGAGAACCAGCCCATTTCGGCTGTATGGCCTTACGCCACGCATGGATTGTCATAGAAGAAAATAACCCTTCTTGAAGTCCCATGGCCGCTTGAACGACACCCCCAATTGGCATGTGAGTGGCTACACAGGCAGCTATGCTAGCTGCAACATCATCAACTTTGGAAACATCGCCTCTAACGACTGTCACACTGGCCCCTGAAGTTTTAAGACGGCGTACTAGGTCTTGCGCAGGTGCTTTGTCGCAACCCGACCTTCCTAAGAAGACGAACGTGCAGGCACCTCGAGCTAGCATCCAGCGGGCCAAACTTCGACCCAGGCCGCCAAGGCACCCAACAAGAAGATATACCTTCTTCGGGTCGAATGATGACACATACTTTGGAGGCATAACCTGTTATCGCTATTTAGCAAGTATAGAGAATGTTACGAGGAGAGGATTGAGCGATAACGGGCAAAGGGGGCTGGGAAAGGAGAGTGGATAATATTACCGGAACATAGGCATCGTCGTCCTGTAGAGAGATAACCACCTTTCCTACTCGATCTCTTGAAGAGAAATATCTGTAAGCTTCAACAATTCTAGACACATCAAATTCAGTTCTAGGAACCGGTTCAACATGCCCCGACCTGTATAAGTCTAGCGCTTCTCTCGTCAATCTACCAGAAAACGATATCAGGTTAGCCTCCAGGCCAAGGATTATTATGAAGTTTCGGATATCATACCTAGTAAGTAGGTCGCGATGAAAGGGGTCTTGGTGAAAGAACAGGCTGCTCAAGTCGAATGCCGTAAACGTCGCACTCCGCTCAAAAGCCTCCATTTCTAGGCTCCCACCTTCAATAAGTTCTTTCTTTCCAATTTCGACAAAACGTCCGAATGGTGCAATGCAGGTCCAAGACGCATGTAGTAGATCCCCGACGAGGGAATTTATCACCACATCTACCCCTCGTCCCGCTGTTGCTTTTTTTATGCCGGCTGCGAAAGAGGAGCTACGGGAATTGAAAATGTTTGGCCTTGGGACTCCGAGATTCTGGGCTAGCCAGGTCCGCTTGGCTTCAGACCCAGCAGTCGTGTAAACTGTAGCTCCCATCCGCTTTGCCAGGCTAATAGCGGCTATTCCGAATGCCCCTGCGCCGCTATGTATTAAGACCGACTCTCCCGCTCTCAAGCGAGCACGTTCCCGCAATGCGTATATCGCAGTTGTATAAGCTGTAAGTGGTGCTGACATGGCAGCGAAAGTTTCGTTGGGTAGCATTTTATGCGCTGCTGAGGCAGGGACGCGGACTGTCGTCGCAAACTGAGTAGGTGCAATAACGACTACACGATCTCCCTTCTGAAAGTCGTGCACATCTAACCCCGTTGCGATCACTAAACCAGTGACTTCATTTGCTGTAGTAGCAAGGGGGGTTTCGATTCGTCCGTTTATGGCGTATACGTCTTTCGCATTAAGCCCAACGGCCTTAACTCGTACGTCTATAAAGCTTTGTGGCGGGTCCGTAGGAGGTTCGTTTGTCTGTTGGAAATAAATCGACTCGCTCACGCCGACTTTTGCTACAGACAATAGACAGGGCAGGGCCTCTTTGAGCCTGAGATGTTGCTTCTGTGCTATCCTAGGTGCGCAGAGACGGCGACAGAATAGTGAGTTTGTATTGTAGTCTGGCATGAAGCGGCTGACTTGCAAGAGACCATTCTTCTGTATGAACTCCTTGTCATCTATGCTAGAGGATGGGACCAGAGCTTTGATGATGTTCTCGCAGACCCAGGCGGTTTTAGATCCTAGGGAGTCCACGGATCCAATATCTATTACTGAAAAGCGCAGGGATGGTTGTTCCAACATGAGTGCGCGAGAGAATCCGTTGCATAATGTTAGATCTGAATCTGGTCTGTTCCCGAGCATATTTGCACCAGTCACCCAGAGCAAGTTCGTAACCGAGTTCGTGATGACGCGCAAAAGGTCCATATCTTGTTGATCCATTGAGGCCAGGAACTCGTTCTCTGCTTCCAGTAACGAGATGCACAACGTTTCCTTGTCAAGTTCTATTTGACCAACTTTTTCGAGTGGTACGATTTGGGTTGCTATAGCAGCCTCTCGTTGCAGATATACTCTCATTGCATTAGCAAGCGTAGTGACGGACGGCGAAGGAGACCGGACCTGAACAATTTGTTAGTGCAGCATTCTAATTGAACAATGGGACCAAAATACGTACAATAATCACTGCTTCCCTATTACTTATTCCACCAAGTGCTTGTCCGGAGTGGTTTATGGCCAGAAGAATCTCTTCAAATTCCAATACGAGAAAATGAGCCTGGTCGAATGCAGAAACGGCTGCTTCGGTCTTGTGGGTGATAACAATTCCTGAAGGCTTGACTATACTGCAAAGTCTTTTCGGAGCCCTTTGCCAGTAGTCTGTAGACATGGATAGCTATACTATAATTAGAAATCCCCAGAACATGTTAATATTAGGGTGAATACTCACATGCGGAATTATCACTACATCGAAAGCTCCTTCGCTGTCGTCATCAAGGATGATCGCGTTGTCGTCATTCAGCCTGCCCTTGGTCCACAACCCATAGCGTTGAAACCCTGTGTCTATATTGAGAAGACCCAGCCACTTCTCAGTTAGATTACTGCCGTCTTGCCCGAATTCTAAGACTCGCATTTGCGGATTCTTGTGTGCTGCAAGGTCGATCAATACTGTCATCAGGGCTACGTGCCGATCGTCCTTCAGACCTGGGTCTTGAATCCCTTCGATATACGCGGCAACGTATTCGCACAGTAATCTTTCACTATTGGAATTAAGGTGTTGTATATCGGGTTTCCAGGATACTCGTAGACAGGGCTGGCGCGAATTGGATGGCTCTTGGTCACATTTAGATATGTACTGAGACATACGAACTCCTCGCAAAACTATAACTGGTGAACCATTACTGTCCCAAAGGGTTGAATCGAATCGCTGGGTTGATATACCAGTCCTAGTTGATCGCGAATGAATGGGAAGAGCGTCGTGAACAGACTGACCGAACCCCGTTGTGCGAATCCAGCACTCTCCAAGAAAAACCGGAAGATAGGCATTCAGGGCATTCACATCTCCGTTGGTCGAACTCATGATCCCCGACTGCAGACATGCGTCGATAGTGGCAGGATGGATTGCATACCCATCTTTCTTCGAGCCATCGGAAAGGGCTAGTATCGAACGGGTAGTGCAAATGGCCTCGCACTCGTGCAGACCACTCCTCACCTTAAGTCCAGTTATTGACCTAAAGTGGAGCCCGAAGCAGAGGCCCTCGTCTTCAAATTTCCTGTACCAAGGGTCCATATTCGCTACCTCTTCGAGGTCATCGGCATCCTCCATAATGATGGTCTCGCCGGGCTCTGTGCTGTTACCCTGTACTACGAACCGAACACTACCAGTGCAATGCACAGTAGCTCGGCTAGCTTCCCAAGACTAGAAAATAGGATTAACGATTACACTTCTGACAAAGAAGGGAAATAGCGATAAAAGGGGGGCTAGGAGGTGCGGGCGGTGGTTAGGACTCATCGCCTAGTGTTCAAACTGACTGCTATACATACCGAAATAGAGAAATCATGCCACACGTCCGAAGTTGTTGTAGCTGATAACTTCTTTGGCGACAAGGCAGTATGTAACTCAACTTGGTGTTTTCCGTCAGCGCCTTCGTCCCGAATCACCAGAGCAGCCCCGAAGCTGACATTGTGAAATTCAAAATAAGCTGCTGAAGTTGATGCTGATGGTTGGGCCCGTCGAAGAGCTTCTATAATAACTGAGAGGTATGCAGCGGCAGGGAAAACAATCTGCGATTCTAGTTTATGACCGCGCAACCATGAAACCTCGTCAAGATGCAAGGTATTGCGCCATTGCCAGTTTATGCCGTTTCCAACTACTTGCTGTGACCCAAGAAGTTCATGACGCGGATGCAGGCGATTGCGCACTTCAGTGCTAATGCGATGTTCTTGCCATTGAAGTCCTCGTGAGTAATCCCATGGGTATGGTGGAAGATGCTGAAGGACTTTGCTCTCAGGTCGTAGCCCGGGATGCACACCCTGCCAAGACAGGTTGTAACCGTACACGAAGATAGTGCCGGCTAGTATTTTCATGGATATATCGGCATCTCGGTCTCTGGAAAGTGTGAAGCTGTATGGGAGCCTAGTGCTTTTTATGAGCGTCGCTATCTGCTTGATCGGACCTTTCAGCGCTGGGTGGGGTCCTATTTCAATTAGATGAATGTTTTCCCTGTCCGAAATCAGTCTTTTCACAGCTGAATTGAATTGTACTGGCCTCTCAAGGTTTGCTCGCCAATAGCCTGCCGAACAAAGTCCTAAGCCATCATATATATCGGGTTTGTCATCCATGAAGTCCACCGAGGAAAACATCTTTATCGAACCAGGTTCGTCGTGTAGGGAGCGGTTGTCAAGATATTGTGAAATTAATTCCTCGTATAAAGAACCTATGTCCTTCATCATTTCAGAGTGATATGCACGTCCATCAGTTCTCAGCTCTCGAACGAACCGGCCCTGGGCTTGTAAGAACTTTGCGAATTTCTGAATTCCCCCACAAGACCCGCTCAACGTCACGCTCTCGGGGGCGTTAACACAAGCAATGCACACCTCTTTCACAAGCAGCAGGTCTTGAATAGCTTTCGAAGCATCGGCGGCATTGATACCAGCTGCTAACATAGCCCCCTTCCTTTTTAGTTGCGCCAAGGCGTACCCTCTAAAATAGGCTACCAGAATGGCGCTCTTGGCATTGATCAGCCTAGCGGCGTATGCAGCAGCAATCTCTCCAGAAGAATGTCCGACAACGCTTGTAGGATGGACACCCCACGTGCGAAGCAAATCGACAAGAGCAATTTGAACCGCAGTACAGATTGGTTGGCTCCTCGCTGCGGAGTGAATTTGGCTCGGATCGGAGTCT
>JAPESX010000577.1:0-16470 GCA_029590615.1 Nemania bipapillata | reverse complement strand
GGGAACGAGTAGATGTCGTATGGGTCCGAGATCAGTGTTGGACAGTCTATGGGTACCTGTCGCTTGCCCGACACGCAGTTGCTGCTCTTGTCGCAGCCGTTGGCGCACCCGAAGGCGGATGAGCAGTCCTTGCAGCAGATGACCGATTTATTCTCCGTGCAGTGCCAGATGCCGGTGGCCTGGGCCCCGCCCATATAGGTATCGACGGAGACCGGTGCTTGGTCTCTCACTACCCGCAGGTATACGTCGAACTTCCTGTCATACCCGGCCCCGACGAGGTTATCAAAGTCCTGCAGCGCCTTGTTGAGGGTGTCAAGCTCAACCTGCACGATGTATGTATCGAAGCAGTGGTCGGGTATACCGGCTGCCGCGTCCATGATCTGGCCGAGCGTGCTGAACTGGCTCAGGCATGGCGCTAGGTTCGGATCCACAATATAATCCTCGATCTCTGCAACATCATCGTAGAATAGCACGCCCCTATATAATAGCAGGTTAGTGCAAAGCGATTGAGAGAGGATCAGGGAGATGGAAGGGATGTAGGCAAGAACATACTTTCCAGAAGAAGCGACCAACCAAGCATTGATGATTGATGTGAAAGGATGCTCATTAGTGTTGGTATTGTCTTTCGCCGCGATTGGGGTAGTATCCTGATAGTTGATCATTTCAGAAGTCCCAATAGTATACAGGTTGTATATCCACACGTTCCCGCTGTGTTCGATCCAGACAACGCGCTGCTGGCAGTCTTGTGTGTCAACGCAAGGTTGTGTATACTCCTGGAACCAATTATATAAACCTGCGCCGAGGATTTGCACATTAGTTGCGCCTGTTATCATAAGACCCCAGGCAGCTGCGCAATGAGTATTCGTCCCAGTACACTCTTTAAAGTTTGGATCTCCGGGGAACTGCTCAAGCTCAAGTGTGATTTCGAATGGAGCCGGAGCTTGGGGCGTTGGGAGGTAATAAGGGCTTTCTGTTTGAATCTAAGAAGAATGATTAAGTAAGTCATGTTCAGAAACGCGTAAGAGAATAAAAACGACTACATCAAGAAGGGGTTAACTGACCATGCCCATGAACACATTCTCAGCTCCATATACATGGTACTGGTACAGGACGCAGTGCTCTGATGCTGTACCATACATCCATACAGGCCCACCTCGACTCTCAATCAATATTCCTAACATTTCAGCATTAGTGGACTTCTCATGGCCTCATGTATCTAGTCGGAAGAGTGAACCTACCACGTGCGACATAGATATCGATTTGAGTCTGCGCTACTCCGCTATCCATGTCATGGTCGGACACCCACGCCCAGATATTCTCCAGATAGCCCGAAGAAGATTCCGTCATGTGAAGCAGCATGGAACCCGCAATGCAGTTCGGGTTCACCCTGCCTGTTAGTTTAGGACACTCCGCTGCTGTTAGTCCGGAACCCTTTGCCCCTCCAATACGAAAGTGGCTGTCTAGATGAATTATCAACTTATTGGACATTCAAATGCGTGGCCTGGGTAGTGACTGGGGAAATACTCACCCCACATCGCTGCCGAGCCCTGTTCTGATTCGGCCACATTCCATTCCATGAGGATAAGACCAGCTGTCGGGCCTTGGGTTGTGAACATAACATCTTGAATCTCGATCAAGCCCGTATCGCCATACTCTCCCACCTTGATCATGGGCGCTGGGTTATGCACATCCTCGAAGAACTAGGAAGGCAGTTTTTAGTCAGATAACGAGCCCGATGGATTGTATAATGTCAGGTTGTACTCACAGCGCCTTTAGCCACGATTTGCGCCCAGCATTCACCCACGATCTGGGTACCAACGGGTATCTAAATCGCATTAGACTACCTGACCTAGATATTAAAAACGTAATCCTATTGGTCTAGACGTTACCTTTACGGTTTGTGTCACGATGTATGACCCGAACGGAATGTAAAGAGGGCGTCGGATAATAGACGCCAAATGAATCAAAACAGAGAGACCAAACGTGTCATCCGTTGCACCATCACCTAAGTTAGGGTAATTAGGTCAGTATTGGTGCTATTATTTGAGGGCAGCTCTAGAAAGGTGGATATTACCTTGCGTTGCCATGCGTACGTTAATAAACGTGTTAGAGTCAATATCGGAGTACTGGGGTTTCGAGCGCTGGAAGTACCCGTTCGCACCAGAAAGCACTTCGGTCTTAGGGTGGAGTTCGGCAAGAGGTCCGCTCTGATACTTGCCTTTCGGATTGCTTTGATCATAGACCTTGCCGAACATCCATGACTCGATGACCTGACTTGCGCTACCAGCAAGTGTTACACCGGCAGATTCGTGTTTCACTGTGGTACCGACATTGGTAACTCGCAGGTTATCGATGACGATCGAAAATGACTGCGAAGATGTTGATCCTTTAGGAGTCGTTACGTCAATACCTACAGGCGTGTCGAAAATAAATGAGTCGAGGAGTATCAGCGACCCGCCTCGGTAGTCTCCGCCGATGGTAATGCCCTTTTGGGCACCGTGGATGAGCATGTACTTCCATGTCCAACCCCAGTCCCAGAGCATGTCGATAGCAGTCCGACATCCTGTGAAGGTGAAGCTCTGGGTGGTGAACTGTTGATTGCCACCTAGCAAGAGTTATGAGCTTCGATAGACAAAGCGGGTCATGCATGCTAATGAATCATACGTACACTGGATACCAACTGCTCCATCATAGAAGAACAAGTCGGACATGAAACCGCCGCTCCCGTTCTCGGCAACTTACTCAACGTTAGACTCAAGGGCAAAAAAAAGGGGGCTTCAGCGATACGTACAAATGCCTACGTGGCTCTTGCTTGTGCTAGGACTCATATAAAAGTGGACGTCTTGGATACTTGTGGCCTGGGCAACTTGCCAATGAAGTCCGGCAATATCAGTCATAGCAGCACTTGTGACATCGATGTTGAAGTTGCGCAATTGCCTCAAAAAGTTGTTCTACGCCAGTGTTAGAAATCTCGAATCGGGGTTTAACGAATTATTAGAAGCGATCAACATACCTGATTGATGTACCATTCTTCCTTTCCATCATCACCTCCGGTGTACACATCGGATGAGATCACACCTAGCCCGACGAAAGAGGCCGCAGCCTTGATCGTGGGGAAATTAAGGGCCTGATTCACTGTGTTAGATAGACCATCAAGCTAGAGAGGGTAGTGTACGTACATTCCCAATCATCTGTGTATTATAGTATGCAATGAGTGGCGAGCTCACGAGATAAGTTCCCGATGGAAAGTACACTATCGCGGGTTTGACGGTTGATGAGCCGCAATTACTGCCGCATCGACCCTGGTCTTTGATAGCCTTATTGATTGCCGCCGTATCATCTTTAATCCCATCTCCCTATAAATAGGTATTAATATCAACAGGTACCAGTTAATGAGGGAGACTCACCACGGCGCCATAGTCTTTCACATTGCGGAAAACTATATAACCATCATTATCTGCCCCTCCGAAAGGAACACGGCTATTATGTTGAATATTTTCCATCCAGAAAGTAGACGAGGCTCGCTTCACGTGCGATCCATCCTGCGTTGGACCTTGGTCAGAAAACTTGTTTCTCAGATCAACAACCTCCTGAGGGAGAGAGGGAAGAGGGGTTTGCTTCATATGAAGAGCATCCGCTTCAGCAACCATAGCAGCAGCTGCAGCCACAGTCTCATTGACGGTCATCGCGGCCATATCAGCAGCTTGGAACCCTCTGGCAGTTTTCGAGCTGTGCTTTGCATAGTATGTGTTTGATCTAGGATTCTGAAAGCGTTCACGGTTCCGGAGATTTGCCTCTTTCTGGGCGTTTAGAACTAGTATCCTCGCCTTCTCAAGCGTCGAATTATTATGTTGCCGTAGATGCAAAGGGACATGATATCTCGGCAATGCATGAGGCCTAGGGGCCCTCTTTTCTTGGATAGGAGGGTTGAGAATTGAGTCCTTGACTTTTTGAGCCGTGTCGATGATCTGAGCAATACCAGCAGCCCCAAGATCAGGATTGCTTTGCTTCCAAGTCTCAACGAACTCATCGACAACATCTGAGATATCTACGGGACCTAGGGGAGCATTAGTATCCATGTGCTGATGATATTATCTGATGAAAACTCACTCGTGTCTCCAGCGACATAGCTAGGATCATTTCGAGGGACAAAAAGATTACTACCAGCATGAACGAGTGTAAGAAGAGCGAACAAGCCGCCACAAAGGGGATAAAGGCGCATGGCCGAAGAATTAGTTAATGAGGAAGATAGTTAGATCTGTGTAAGGAGAGACTGTAAGTAGGGTAAAGTTGTATAAGGAGTGATAAAGATATAAATATCAATAACTGGGTGCCAGCTGGCTTTGGAGCGCAAGAGTTGAAAACGAAGGAATGAATCGTGACTACAATTCGATGACGAGTTGTTAGTTCAGAACGATTGAATCTCAGGCTCAAAGTCGCAAGTCACAAATGGGTTTTGTGACGAGAATGCCTCGGGAGCCGAGGGCGATAGTCGAGCGAGAGGCAAATGACGAGGATATTAGACAGAACAATATAAGTCAGCCGTAACCATCTGATATCCAGAATAGAATGACTTTCCCTAGTTACGCCACATGCAGGCATAGCACATGGCATATGCATCCCTATGATATGCATGTCGAACCAACCCGTCTCGCTGACAATCCAAATTCACAGTCTTACATCTCCCGAGTGCTTGTGCTATCTAGACTAGGTTGACGACTAGGCCTAACTCTCATGGCCCATGCAAAGGGAAGGATCCGATCGCTCGTGGGGCACGAAACGACGAGACAAATGACTCCGAGGCGGTCTCGGTTCTTGTTGGTAATAGATGATGCTTGGCAGTTAGTGAGACTATCTACTATCTACTTATAAGTGTGACCGTTATAATAATGCCAAGTCGCAGTTAGTCATGACGCTTTTTTTTTCGATAACACACATACCTAAATAGGCAACTTCAAATTCCTATTTAGGAGTAGCTCAAAATGCCCCTGCATAACACCACAAGGAACCCCAGCCTCCGCCATGACCTACGCAGATAAACTAGCAACCAACAGTTATTTCTTGGCAGTCATATTATTCCCCCTCCCCAGTCTGGTATTTACGAACAACTTCACCTCCATTTCTTCCTCCTTAGTCTACCTTTTGGAGGTCTCTCGTCGGGTGGAGGTCCGAAGAGAACTTTTGTATACTCCATCCATCAGGCAGACACATGCAGAGGTCTTCCGTATTTGGACCCCAAGTGAAGTCAAGTCATAACTGGAACGAATACTTGGCATAGAGCTCCATCTGAAGCCCCTAGGGTTAAGCTCAATCTCACCATGTCCACATTCCACCCTTTCCCAAAGCTGCCTTTGGAAATCCGGCAACAGATTTGGGAGATGAGCGTCGAGCCCCGCGAAGTGGCAGTTGGGTACCACCTGACACGTCGCCGCCGCTCGCCGCCGCCGTCGCTGTTACACGCCTGCAGTGAGGCCCGTTCACATCTTCAGGGGCAATACACTAAAGTCTTCGGCTTTGCGGAGCCTTTAACGTACCTTGAGCGTCAGCGCATGAAAGAACCACCAATCTACACCTGGGTCAACGTTAAACTCGACACTGTTTACTGTGCTCAATTTACACTAGAGCAGGTCGTATCCGAGCTCCCTCTCGTCCGGTGGCTTATCATCGAGATGCAAGACCCGGATTATTGGTTCTACAACCAATGCAGTACACTACGTCACATGGGCAAAACTCTCGAGACAGTAACTATGCTTCATCCCGCCCCTCGTTCCAAATCCGGTCGTTTCGACAGCCGGTGGTGGACGGAGTGGGATGACTGGATGGAATCATGCTACTTCACATGTGGTCCTGTTCATTTTTACACTAGAATTATCTGGCCAGAGTTCCCGGAAGCCGGCGAGATTAATCCAGATAACTACTTAAAAATCGAACGCGACTGGAGACGTAAACGATGGGCGGTAGATCCTGACCAATGGGGCACGGTCTCTGACGATGACGATGATAGAATGAGTGCACCGGGTCGGTTTCGTTTGGGTTGGCGTCATGTGCCCGGGTGTACCTGTTCGTATAAGCGGCCTCCTAACGAGTAGCGAGATAACCGAAGACTATCTCCTAATATTGAAGTCTCGAAGTCCTCCCTTTTCCTCTCGGGTAGCTCTAGCGGTTTCTCCAGAATTAGATATTCTTGCAAAATAAGATTGAGTAGCCCTGGAGAGATCGGCTCGAGATGAACCCCTGAGTCATTCCGAGTGATTGTGCTTGTCGTCGATACATCTTCGACTAGTTGCGGCACAGAAACGGCGAGTAAGAAGATGAATTTGCTCCGAAGGGGATATACGACTAGTTTGACGGAGACACTGTCAACAATTGCCAAGGAACTACTGCTACGACCGTGCATCAGGGCTATAATAACATCTATATCGTGACTCGTGTAAGATTAACCCTTCCAACATTACTGATTTGATCAAATCATACCGCCTCTTGCAGTTCGGTTCGCCGACTTACCAACATACCATGATTGACTAGATGGATTTGGCCTTGCTACCTGCCAAGATATCACTACCTACCAAGTTGAATGCATAACTTAATATAGCATATACCCATGCCACTAACTAAGCGTATAGGGCTCAATAAAGCAGCGCCGGACTTGGCGGTTGCGGCGAACGTTGAGCCGTAATTCGAGATTCTCGAGAGACCTACGACTTAAGGTGAAGTGTGATAGTAACGTGGCAGCATTGCGTAAGGGATTCGCACTGTGTTAGCCCGAAGTGAAGCTCATACCGCCCCTGAAATGCTTCCGAGGCCTCACTTTCGAAGGTTTTCCTATGTCAGTTCTTACTTCACCTGATTTTTTTGAATCTGATTCCCTTCGATTTTCTTATACAGTACTTTAATGGCTATACTCTTTTCTTATTATCAAGTTTTCTGTCGAGTCTGTTCTTGCTCTAGCACATGACCTTGCTTTTTGTGCGTCTTTCATCATGCGGTTAGCCACATTCTTCACTGCGGCCTATCTTGCCGTTACCGTCGTGGGTAGGGGCGAGAGAGTTGCGTATGAGAAGATCTTCTTCTATTATGCCTACCAGATCGACCAACTTAACCCCGAGGACAAGCAGAGTATCGGCTATAAGTGTACAGAGGTCGTCGACAAGGACAAAGGTGACTGCAAAGAGCAAAAACCAGACGAGTCAACAGATCCTCCAACGACGAAACCAAAATACATACGATGTACACGCATTGACAAGACATGGAATCCTACCACTAAGAAGTTGGAAATGGTAGAGCGACCGTGTAAGAGTCTTCGGGAGTTCATGAGCTTCATTGACAATAAGGATTGGTATACGGCGACTCCTATTCCAGGACCAGATCAGAACGACCCCAAGCCGGATGTCGAAGCCACCAAGAACAACATGGTCAGCAAGGAGATGGATCAGAACAGGTTCCCCGCCTGGCGGGTGATCAAAGACGGGAACACGTTCAACGGGCTCATTGACCGCGTTGGCGATGTCCTCGCGGACACTTGGAGCTCCTTGTCAGAAGCAAACCGCGCAGCTAACAAGGAGCTTTTCGACCGCGCCGGGGAAGCCTTGGACGGAGTGAAGTGGTCTCGACACATTGATCACTCGGGCCACATCAAGGATCACCTAGCAACCGACACACCGGACGTCAAGGTAGTAGCACCGGTGGCCGGTAAAGACTGGGAAGGGAACGATCTATACGACTTCCAGCTAGAGGAGACCATCAAGGAGAATGAGGCGAAAATCCCCGATGTCAGGGCCAAACTCGAGGCTTCTCTAGAAGCTTGGTACGGGGGTACTGCTCCGGCGAACAAGGCCGCAAGAGAGCATAGAGTTGTGGTATGTACATGAGCTTCATTTATATCAATTACGTTCATATTTTACTAACTTGTTCTTAGTAAGCGCAAACCGTCCATTGGGATTACCTTCCATACTCCAGAGCCGTATTTCAGACTACTAACGCCAATTTTACAGACTAAACGCTATCACCGGGGCGAGCAACAAGATCAAAGGTATATCTTGTGGTGCGATATGATCTTGTGGAACAATATTGGGATAAGGGGTTTTGGTCATCCTGAAGGCTTCTTAATCGCTGGCATTATTTTTTCTGGTTTCAGTATTCGGTAATAGCATCTACTTCTTCTTTGCTGCAAAAGTTGTAACACTTCTTTCTACACCTCCCCTAGCAGAACACTTAATATGTTCAACTTAGTTCATATCACTTACTGTCCAATTACTTCGCTAGCTTTAGTGATATAACTGTATCTTATTTACTATTCTCACCCTATCGATATCGATAATTCATCTTAGTATAGCGCGGTCACACCCCCCTTATTGTTACAATAGCTAAGACCCGTGAGGAAATCATTCGAATAGATCAGTCTAAACTAAGAAATTACTTTACAGAATAAGATAGCGTAACAAGGACTGCTGCAAATAGCAATTAGACTAGAGGTCTCTTGCGCCCTTGGGACCTGGAGGTGTAAGTCATGCTTGTGATAGGGATGAATGGTATCCGTGAAATGCGACCGAACAACATTCTCTCAACATCTAGGCACACAGCTCCTCTCTAGCTCCTTGGCGATACCTCCTCCGTCAGCAACAATTGTGTGTTGGTAGTTCGACTTTCTCGTATCTCGAATCGGCTGGGCCTCGGAAACTCCTGATCGTATCGTTGCCGTGTATCACAAAAAGAATTTTTGTTTTTTAGGCGTTCATCTTGGCACCTATAGATGTTGCATTAAAAGCCAAGCTTCTTGTCGTTGGTTTTAACGGTCAAAGGAAGTCTACCACTAGCGTGCGATCGTGGAGTCTACTAATTACCTGGGTAAAGGCTTGTTGGTTCTTAGTGCCTTGGCCATGTGTCTTATTAGATTTGCATGACCAGCACTCCAGATCGCGTGCAACATACGAGCTTCGCCATATCGTCGAGAATTGCGGCGTAGCTTTGCCAAGCGGGCTGGGCCGAGGTGGACGGAGAGATGTTGCCGCTTTTAGTGAGCGTCGTAAAAATCGAGGTGGGTATTCTGGAGTTGAAGGTTCGCCAACATCAGGTCGACGCGGTGAGATGGTCAGACGGATGAGTGCCATCCTTCTCCCCCTTTGCTTCCTAGGTCAGCCAAGTCATTCGTTCAATTATCATCAAGGCTCGAGTCTCCCTTCGAAATTGGTCGTCAACAAGCAACTCTACTTTCACTCGTTTCACTCTCTCATCTCCAAGGTTCTCACATCAGTCGAGGATGAGGGTAACTCATCACGGAGCGACGGCCATCTGGTTGATGTGTCTGTCTCAGCAGATCGCTGCATCCTCAGTTAGTCACGTCCAGCACCTCTCGAAACGCGACGCCCAACCCAATCTGCAATGGGATCTCAAGACCATATCCACCTGTTCCTGGTGGTATGACAACGACTTTAGTTCTACTTGTAAGGAGGTACGCGACTTTATGTTCGCCATAAGTCCGGCGGACTTCAGCCGCTGGAACCCATCCATTACTCTGGATTGTGGAAACTGGCAGATGCTATCGTATTGTGTTGTTGTCAGGGACGAGCAGACACCGCCCTCAAGCACCTCCACGACATCACATTCGAGCACCCCGACGGCTACCCAGACAGCAAAGCCCGTGGTGACCGGGTGGGAGTCGCTGGGGTGTTACAGCAACAAGTACAACACGCTGAACCACACCAGCAATGCAGGAGGCACTAGTCTGACTGTTCCGAAGTGCGAGACAGCGTGCTTTGGTGCCAACTACCTCTATGCGGGAGTCAAGGCTGGGACTGAATGCTGGTGTGGCACGTACGTAGCCAACCCGTGGGATGAGAATCAGAGCGACTGCAACAAGCCTTGTAGCGGGAACTCGTCTCAGACATGCGGCGGTAGCGACGCTTTCAACGTCTTCGCAGCCCAGACCAAGTATGTGCAGCCGCCTGTTCCCACTCTTACGGGCACCTACACCTCAACGACACATGCGAGCACCACGACAACTTCAACTTCTACCAAGAACCCAGCACCAACTGCGTCGTCCGCCTGGCAGGCACTCGGATGCTACAAGGACCTGCACACGAAAACCAACAGCACCCTGGAGAATGCGGCCGCCATCGACGGCAAGAAGCTGACCATCGAGTCCTGCAAAGCCGCCTGCCAGCTCAACTCCTACGTGTACGCGGGCGTCGAGAACGGGACGGAATGCTGGTGCGGCAACGAGATCCGGTCTCCGTCCTCCAACATCGAAGTAGCCCAAGACGACTGCAGCAGCACCTTATGCTCCGGCGACGCTACGCAGCTCTGCGGCGCGCCGGGCCGCATCAGCCTCTACAAGTTCGTCACGCCGCACGTCCCCTGGCTCGGGCTCGGGTGCTACGCGCAGCAGAGCCCGAAGCTGCTCTCCCAAGATATGGAGATGGGGGATTTGCCAGGAAATGATGCGTCTCCAGCTCCGCCCGATATCATGCAGCTTGCCCGGGTCGGAGACATAGCGGGCATGGAGAAGCTTTTCGAGTCTTCCGAGTATGATGCTACTTACACAGATGACGAAGGCATAACGCCTCTCCATGTACGTAATGCGTCTACCTGACCACGGTCCCTGCAACCCCTCGTAAGCCTAACATTGTTAACACTTTTTTTCCAGTGGGCTGCTATCAATAATCAGTATGCCATGTGCAAGTTTCTGATCGAAAAAGGCGCCGACATCAACAAGAAAGGAGGCGAATCCGTCGCGACACCGCTTCAATGGGCTGCCCAGCGCTCCAACTATTACGCTGTAGATTTACTCCTTCAGCATGGCGCCGATCCCCTGATTACCGACGCGCAGGGCTATAATACGCTTCATATATCTACATTCAATGGCAATGTATTATTGGTTGTTTTGCTGCTGCACCAGGGAATACCAGTCGATGTAGCCGATGCCTATGGACATACGAGTCTCATGTGGGCTGCGTATAAGGGGTTCCCGCAGTGCGTCGATCTTTACTTGCGCTGGGGTGCGAGCGTGCACGCAACCGATGAGCAGGGATTCACTGCGTTGCATTGGGCATTGGTAAAAGGGTCAGCGCAATGCATTCTCAAGCTTATCGAGTACGGGGCGGATCGGTTCGCCAAGACGGCAACAGGCAAGACGCCCGCGATAACAGCAAAGGACTTGAACACTGCTGGTGCTTGGCGTCGTGCATTGAGGGAGAGCGGTTACGACGAAGATGGGCATGCGGCGATCCCGTGGTGGCCAGGTTCCTCGTTTTTCCTCAAGGATAAGCGAGGCTTTATGAACAAATTCTTGTTCCTGCTGCCGACGGTGATGCTCTGGGTTGAGTTGATGATATTGTCGCGTTTGCCAATATTTATCTCGGCGTTTATTGCATTATTCGTAGTCTTCGGGTTTCAGTGGGCTACAAATCAAATTCTAGAATATGCGCCTCCAGATATGAGACATCTTCACAAAACGGTATGTTTTTCATTTCTGGCACTCTGTTGCCATGCTAATTCCAACGCAGCCGTGGCTAGCAGGCATATTTGCGGGCTCTTTGTTCTTAATTGGCGTGCAATGGCTTCTATTTGTAGTCACAGGTATGGCTATTTATCACTGCTCCTGTCTGTATTGAGTGACTAATAAGGAGTAGCGACATATGCTACCCACCCGCTCGTCAACCTAATTTTCCTGGTATCATACGGATTTACGGCGTACTTCTACGCAGCTTGTATGATCTTCGATCCGGGCTTTGTTCCTAAGCTCAATGGCATTGCAGAACAAAAGGCCGTGATTGATGAATTAATACGCCTCTGGAAGTTTGATGAATCCAATTTCTGCGTGACTTGCATGATTCGCACACCACTTCGAAGCAAACATTGCAGACGATGTCAGCGGTGTGTTGCCAAACATGACCAGTAAGTTCTTGTCCGCCAAAATTAAATTACAGAACTAACACCCTGCTAGTCACTGTCCCTGGGTTAATAATTGCGTTGGCATCAATAACCATCGCCATTTCTTCGTTTACTTGATCAGCTTGACATTCGGTATTCTCACTTTCGACTGGCTGTTGTACTATTACTTCACCGAGTTGCCCCAATCCGGGTCACCTGAATGTTTAGCGTTGTCTGAGTCACTCTGTAAAATCGTTAATGCTGATGCTTATATGGTACTCCTAGGCATCTGGGCAACCTTGCAGCTTACGTGGGTTGGCATGCTCATTTTTGTGCAATTTGTCCAGGTTGCTCGGGCAATGACTACTTACGAAAACATGTACGGTATACAGGATGGAAGTGCCAGTGTCTTAGCTTTCACAAGCACAGGGGCACCACTGGATCCCAGCCATCCGGACTTCAGGGGGCCTCCATCGGCAGCGGATGATCCGCTCGGAGCACAAAAGGGACACCATGGACACAAACACCGGAGTTTCTTACAGCAATGGAGTCGGATACTTGGAGTTGATACTTTCATCGAGACCGCTACTGGCCGTGGCGCGGCGACAGGCAAAAATATGCGCAAGAAGAAGAATCCGTATAGCAGGGGCTATATGCAGAACTGTAAAGACTTCTGGTGCGACCCATCTCCCATGTTTGGGCGCAGGGAAAATGGTGACGCGATATTTGGAGGCGAACGTATCAATTACACCGAGGTGTATGAGAGCCCGGCTGCTATGGGTCTAGGATTAACGGGACGAAGACGAGGTGAATATGAGGCAGTCGCTAATGAGGATGTATAAGATGTATAAGGCCCTTTACAGCCGAAAACACGAAGATGCTGTTGCGAATGCTCAGCGGATGTTAATGCCGACACGATCTGGAACTGATGCCCTGTGGGCTGACATATGGACTTGGCGTGCGGACCGGCGCTGGAATATACATTAGAACATGGTTTCCTTAACGATTATGTATTCTAATAATATCCATCAAGAGGCCTGGCCTTCTTGCCTCTCTCGTTTAGATCGCCAGCATCCCTGGAGCCAAGGATTCACAATGCCTCTAGCAGGCGCTAGTATAGATAGACATCAAGGAGTTATTATATTACTTGCAGAATACGCTAATGTCGCGATCAACTGCCAAGCCTCATCTTATCCCTATACGCTTTCATCTGATCAAGCCCACGCACTACGTAAGTAGACTAGATACTTTTCTGCGTACTTGGCAGGCATTGGCGCTACTAGTCTGTGGGACCAGAAAACCGGTAACTGTGTCGCTCTTCACGAATACGCCAAAACAGCGAGGCGAAAACGAGCTTCTGACTCGAGTTGCGCAAACAGGCCTCCAAGTTACGTATTTGTGCACCAGCGGCTTGCGCCAGTGTTGACAATCGTGACATCTGTGCAATTTACGGCTCCTTATCTCACTCTCCAACGCAATCTTTGATCGGGATCTCGTCACCAGTCCTACGGTGGCTAGACCGCGTGTCCTTGCACAAAGATCTACCGGTATCGTCCCGGCATACTGGGTAGAGATCGTCATCTCTGTAGACCCGAACACCCGGTATCAAGAATGAGATGTGAGGTGACAGGCTTATGTTACGAGGTAATCTCATATTGTGACATCTTGTTATAGCACATCTATTGTCGTGGCATTATTGGGCATCCAGAGTTGGTCTATACATCCTCAGAGATCTATCATCTAATGCTATCTTGCTTTCTATGATGTTGAAAAAAAAAAANAAAAAACTCCATTAGAGGCAAAGAGGAATTCCTCGGCTTTCTTCTCCAGGCTCTCAATGACGAATGTGCTCATATCATGCGTAACCTTGATGAATCCTCTACCGTCACCGCTTCTCCCGCTACCTCTATCCACTCACCCTCACCGACTAACGTTAGCACCGAAAACGAGTGGCTAGAGGTTGGCCGGAAACAGCGAGCTGCTATTACACGCTCCTCCGGTCACTCAGGCATATTATCTCCGATTAGCAAGATCTTCAGCGGACAGCAGCGATCGGTGGTGAGAGTTCAGGGGCAGAAGGATAGTGTTACATGCGAGCCGTATCAACCCTTACAATTAGACATTGGGGATGCCCATGTTAATAATATCGTGGACGCATTGAAGCACTACAGCCGCCCCGAAACATTGGCTCAAGAGTCTAGCTCATCTCGTCCGGATATGAAATCACCGACCAAGACCAAGCAGGTATTAATAGAGTCTGTACCTCCAGTTCTTATCCTTCACCTAAAACGATTTAAGTTTGACCCAGCAGCCAATGGTACCATAAAATTGTGGACCAAGATCGATTACCCCCTAGAGCTTGAGCTGCCCGGGGAGATATTCTCGCCGCTACACAAAGCTGCACTGAACGCCGAAGGCGTCGGGCTCAAGTACAGACTAACAGCAGTCGTCTACCACCATGGCAAATCCGCCAGTGGAGGTCACTACACCGTAGACCTTAGACGTCAAGATGGTCGAGAGTGGATTCGCGTTGATGATACTATTATCCGGCGTATCCGAAGCGAAGAAGTAGCGAAGGTCAGCTTAGACGGGGCCACGACCAAGTCAGCGACATGGGCTGACCAGAAACATAATGCTGTCGGCTCTGCCAGCGGAAACCGGTTCGAGGGTATGAATGACGAAGATGGGACGGATGAAGAGGGCTGGAACAAAGTCACTTCTACTGGTACGGGTGCGAAGAAATGGAGTTCGGTGTTGAGTACTAATGGCTCAAACACCACCGGTCCAGCCAAGAACAAGTCAAGCAAAGACAGCGTCAAGGATAACAAGGTCGCCTACCTATTATTCTACCAGAAGATCTAACTATTCCGTTTACGGGTACTAAGATGAACGATCGAAGCTACCTAGTCCTATATTCACATTCACTAGACAAGGGGCCGTCATCACTTATGGGACGGACACTATTCGCGATATCATAGCCAAGCCCCAATCGTCAAAGTCAGATCAGATGCGATGCGATGCGATGCGGCGTGGTTGTGTTCAGGTGTTACGCATCAAGCGGAACGGCGTCTCGGGGACGGTTTGACGTCAAGGAGTGCTTTTAACTTGTTCCAAGGCGAAGGTCATGGTTCACGCTGCTATCTCGGTGTTCGTGGTTGATGTCAAAGCGGTTACGAGGAAGCGCACTGCATCGGGTATACAAAGGCACAAAACGGCTTCAT
This sequence comes from Nemania bipapillata, assembly GCA_029590615.1. Lineage (NCBI taxonomy): Eukaryota > Fungi > Ascomycota > Sordariomycetes > Xylariales > Xylariaceae > Nemania > Nemania bipapillata. The sequence goes on along the minus strand of JAPESX010000577.1, from coordinate 1,381 downwards.
GCCTTTCAGGGGGCTGGATTATGATTGAATGGTTGTTTCGTCTGCACACTTTGGGCGGTTCTTTCCCCTGGAAAAGGCTCTTATCGGATGTGCAGTCCAACACGCTCAGCCTGATTGGGCCGTTAGATTCTACTGTGCAGATATCATGTCATACCCCTAATGTAAAGTACGGAAAAGCGGTCAAGGAAAACTAATAGATAACTTTGTATCCTCAGGTGTGGTGGTCCATTAGAGAGGCTCGCTATATTTGTCGGTACCACCCAAACATTCGGTAGTAATGATGAAAGAAGAAGCAGGATGTAGGCCAAGAGTTTCCAACCTCTATTCACAAGTAGCAAGGGCGCTACTCAAGCCATCTCCTCTACTCCTTGTGAAACACTTTTCTTCAGTGCGTTTCGTTTCTCCATGTATTGTGCAAACCAAGGCCTTACTCTCATATGTGAATACGAAAGTGGCACCCTCTCTCTAAGTATCCCCCCTCCTCCCCGTCCCCCCTTTTATCAGGTAGATACCAATAAGGCACCTAAACTCGAGGAGCCACAGACGCAAATCGCCTCCCTCGTACGCATCCAACATGGCCCCGTGAGAGACTTGCGCAACCCCCGTGATCCTCGTCTAAGCGGGTCATGGTCTCTGGCGAGCGAGGGTGAAATCATATGTGTCCGCCGTGGCATATATATATGGATGGCGGCACAGCCCTTGACGCGCGGCTCCTGGTATCCCTAGACTAGAGGTCGAGTTTCATGGGTGATACGCGGTGGGGTTTTTTTTTTCCTCCCCTTACCTATGTTGACGTTCCTTTGGTGCTTACAGCCGCTACCGGGAAGGAAGGGCTAGTCTAGTCGAAGTACACCGACTTAGGGGGTTTTTTCAACGGGATAACGTCAGTGGCGGTTAAGCCCGTTTTAGTGTATGTGGCTTTGAATTAAGAGGGCGTTGTTAGGAGGGAGTGTAGGTGGTGTAGGTAAGAGGGGTTTTATAAAGTCATTTTTGATGCTAGTCTATGGTTACTTGAATAATCTATATAGTATTTTGATAAACGGCGCAAACGACGCCGGAATCCCTCCATCTGTATCGTGTCCCCCCTGTTGTAATAGTGCCCGCGGCTATGCCGCCCATGTCTGTCTCTAGGCTCAATCTCGCCTTACTTACCCTAGTACACGCTGGCTCCAAGTTCCTGTTTCGTCAATACAGCGCGTAGACTCCCATCCGGTCTAGCTAGTGTCGGCCTTTATGCCTTGCCCCCCTCTCCCCTGATTTCTTTTTTTTTTTNGGTGACTACGTATGTGGTTCAGACCAATCAAAGTACTGGTCCTCCTCATCGCCTGGCTCCCAGAACGAGACCGGAAGTATGACCTCGACGCCCTCGTCGTCGATGTAC
>JAPESX010000576.1:0-16499 GCA_029590615.1 Nemania bipapillata | reverse complement strand
GTAGAGCCCGCCGCCGAAGATCCAGACGAGCACGGGTAAGGGTTCTTTTGGTGTCCCGGCGGGGCGGACGACGTTGATGGTGAGGCAGTCCTCGGAGAGGTTGAAGTTGGACCCGTATTGCATGCAGCTGTAGCCATATTGAGTCGCTTTCCTGACTTCTGTGAACGATTCGTTGATGGGTAATGGCCGGTGGTATCGGAGCTGTCCTACTGGTGGTTGAGCGTAGGGCATGCCTAGGAAGACATCTTGCTCCCAGTCTGGAAGGTAAAGACCCTCGTATGTCCCATTCACCGTCGTAGCTGTTGGGGGTTTCGAAGACGACGCGACTACGAGATTGGAAAGCAGAAGTGCTGTTCTACTGAACAGCACTGAAGGCTTCATTCTGTCCGTACCTGGGATGTGATGTGTATTTCCCTTCCATTGTGTGAAGAGTTCACTTAATCGAGATGGTGAGTGTTGGAATATATGATATAATCAAAATTATGAATTACGCCTCCTGACCTCCTGATTGGAGGAAGAATGTAACGTCAATACAAGGTCTACACCGAAACTAGACCGTATATGCAGTCAAGTTCTTTGTGGGGTAGCGGGGGTGTATTTTCCGCATGGGGAGCTGGAGGACACACTATGATAGATAGAAGACCTTGGCCTTGAGAATCATGAGGCTTCAACGGTAAGAAATAAACAGGGGGCTGGTATGAGTTTCGGAGTAGACTTGAATTAATGATCGATGGCAGCTCGATCTATGATAACTGATAGAGGGCTATTATTATTGGGTATCAAATTTACTGCCTCATAACCACCTATAATTTCTTCTGAGTCCCTGGCCTGACACTCTGTGGGTTGTGGAATATGTCGTTGGGGTCATAAGTAGTCTTGATGGACTCTAGCCTCTGTAGATTCGGACCCCAGTACGACTGCTGAGGGTCTACCAATGATGGATCAACGTATCCGGGATAGGTTGTTAGCTGCTGAGTTGCTGAATCCTGAATAGTGTCAACGAGCCCACCTAGGAAATCCTTTGTTTTCTGCGTCAAAACCGGGATGCCGATACCGTATCCCTGGCAAAACATGATCTTGTCTCGATGTGAATAGGCCGTTGCATTCATGGGGATATCGCTAATTGCACCTCCTGTGGCGTCGAAGATTAAGAACCACAATAGCGTGCCATGGTTTGTGTCATCAAGGTATTTCATGACTTTTGTTATCGTATCTTCCGAGAGAGTCTCTTCAGCAGTAAATGCTAGACTCCGAACGGTGAACGCAGTGTGGATTTCTGAGAGATAAAGCGCGGCATCTTCGGCCTGTTGGGCAAGGACAGCAAGCCAGTCGTCAATAACGACAGACAATTTTCCTTTTGGGATTCTCTCCGGGATACCGGATGCATTCCACTCATCCTCAGTACCATAAAAGGTAGCGGTGATAATCGCCCCAAGCTCGTGAGCAACGAACTCCGTACCAAATCTTCGATCGAGCTTTGGGTCAGAGATGAGGTCTTGCCATTGCTTGAAAACGGGCACCATATCTGCATGCTTTCCGAAACTAAGGGAGAAGGAATACTGAATTACGTTGCCGGGCTCAGGATGTGTTTTCATGACAAACTCTGTAATGATGCCAAACCCTGCACCGGCTCCTTTTAGCGCCTGAACGGTGTCAGTCTTATATATCATAGGCTCCAGGATCTCCTATATAAACTCACAAAGAAAAGGTCGCTATTTTCAGCCTCGCTAGCACGTTTAATAGACCCGTCCGCGGTGACAACCTCAACTTCGACAACGTGATCTAAACAGGATCCCCACATGCGCGATGATGGACCTAGTCCCCCCTAAAAGAATTCTTGTGAATACTGATACTAGTGAAACATGATCACATACTTACGATGGTGGCATGGCCGCCGATACCGACGCCTGGGCAAGTTCCATGGGATATAGCCCTCTTTCCATTATCATGTAGCTTCTTGGTTACGTCGGAGAGCCTAGTACCGCCTCCTATTGTAGCTTGCCACGTCTTTGTATCCATAGAGAAATCTTGCATCTTTAACAGGTCGATTACTAGGGCCCCATCTTCACCTCCTAGGCCTATTATCGTGTGTTAGGTTCTATGTTGGTAGCGAGTCTCCGTCTTAAGTGGTAGCTATATCATACCGTAGTTTCTGGTGTGAGTTAGCAGCTACCATAAATACTCATGATCAAGAAAGTATCTCTTACGCATAAGAATGCCCCCCGGATCTTGGCTGGACCTTCACACTGTTGGCCGCCGCGCATTTCACGAATCCGGATACATCCTGAGCTGTCTGCGGACGAGTTACTGCTATCGGCGTGACAGGGAGATCGAGATTGTACCGGTTAACCCAGGATATCTGATACAGTGGGTTGTTAGGATACGCAACGCAGTCGCTGCGGCCGTTGCAAACAGCATCTAGGCAGTTCGACAAAGGACTACTCGGAAATTGCCCCATATCTATACTCCTATGATGTATTGAAGGGGTTGATCTGGTTTCGTTGTCCTTGGATATTTGATGCTAAAAGAAAGCTAGAATATGAGTAGCTCGGGGTTGTTGCACTAAAACATATGAATAAACGAGTTATGACGGGACATATGTAGGAATTAGCAATATAAAGAAGGCGCGAGGAGATTAATCATTATTCAAGTCGCCACTTAACCTCTTATATGGTAGGTAGTGGCAACGGGAAGGCGAGGAGGTAGGCACATGCAAGGGGTCACTGCAGAGGTATTCTTCTTCAAGGAGACCACATGGAGGTTTATGTTACCATCCAGGCGCATGTCTGTACACCCCCCTTTATATTGATGGAAACAAACATGACCGGCTCCCAAAGAGCCCCTAATGAGATCTTCAGAACGGGGTGTGATTCGTTTATTCATGCCCCTACGTTGTCAATCTTTGGTTTGCCCAATAGGAGTGCACGACAGGTTGTATCCGGAACTCCAACACCTGGGTCCTTCAGGTTGGCTGTATTAAAAGGCCCACAGCTCACGAACCTTTTCTTGCGCAAACCCTAGGAGCCGCATTAGGAAATCGAATGATTTAGTTGTATCCTATGGTAGCGCGTTAGTGCCACATGCTGCTCTGCTGAATCCATGTGTTCTCGGAGATTCTTTCCTTACGGTCAGGATGCCACTCTCATTCTGTAGGACAATGCTGCATGTTGTAGGTACCTAAGGTATACAAAGGATAAATTCGGGCACCTACAGTTGAGGCGTCGCTGGATGAGTACTAATTAGGGTTAGGTTCAGTTTCTTACAGCGCTGACCGGTTTTCGCTAGCTGGCTCCTCGTCTCCTAGGTACCTATAGTACCTTATAGCGGTATATAGCAGCACGATTAAGACTAAATTCTGTCAAATTTCCACCTTATGGTTGTGGAAGGAACATATTGGCGGAACTTTCCAGAGCAAAATTAAATTCTACACCACTAATGCACGTCAATTTGTTTCGGACTCGCGTGGAGTTTCTGGGGTGTTGCATTGTGGCGTTTAGCTAAGCCAATAATGGCGCTGCCCAAGCCAATAAAAGGCAACTGGGCCACACCGACAGCTTCGTCAATTTTTCCGAAAGTGGCTCCTCAGACGATCATTCGTGCAGATTGTCTCTGGGGTTTACAGCATCTAGAATACCTTCCTACCTATCCTGTGATTCTGTTCCCGCTCCCGGTTCTCGGTCCCTTCCGTGCACAAACGGTCATGCGAGGCATAGGCAGCATGGAGACGGGATGCATATCACACGACGGTGTCATGAAGCTACGGTAGAAAGAACACGCGGCTTTTCTAGCGTTAGGGAACGCGGGATATATAGATGGGAATACGGAACACTGGTCTTGGTGACGCCTAGTAGCTTGACGTGTTCGATGTGTTACAGAAACGGTGCACCTTCGATTGTGTCACCCCAGCTTAGATTTGGGGAGATTCTGCTCACATTATCTAGATGGAGTGCCTACCTTAGGTAGTATAGATATACTGCTTGGTGTTGGCAGGTGACCTATGAGTCTACCTACCTGCGATGTATGCATATGTTAGGTGGTTGAGTTGGGTACGGCAAATTCCGAGCCACCTGAGAGTATATAGTACTGTACTGTATCTTATTATAGGCGAAGTCTCAACATCAAGGATATAAAAAATAGTATCCATCGTTTTGTTAAAGCTATATGATTACGTGTAGCTGGACAGGCTTTTTGAATTTAGATTTAAAGTCTTGACAGCTATAATGGGGACCGAGGTGCCACTTAGGCATCTACAGACCGGCATTTAGTAGACCGTCGCATTTATTACGGGTCGCATCTCTACTAAATTCGTCAGTTTCTTCGCGCATACCTGCACTTGTATTACAAATTTAATTATAATTAAATAATAACACGGTGATGAGCTTACCACAGTTGTAACGATAGGAATAACGTCAAATGTGAGTAACAACTCCTGCGGCTGGCGACATAGTAACAGTGATTTGTCTAAATCACCTCGGGTTTCGGTAGATCCACCGAACATCTTCGCCTGGATCAACATAGGCTACAGGACTTAGCAAACATGCTTTAGATAGAACTAGACCGACCTCTTTGAAATTGAATAAGAATAGCTTACACCGAAATGGTTACTCAAGATTGATATATTGGTCACTTTAACGAATTTCTACTTCTACCATGTTAGCGAGTGTGCGTTTCACTAATCCCCTTACCCACGAAATTGCCCTTTCAAGTACCGACCCCGCGAATTGTCTCCAAAAATACCGGCAAGGGTACGGTCTCAGGAGACCCCTCATCTTCAAAAAAGGAACCCCTCCTTGCCCCTGTTGGAATCTTGGAGCTTACATGTAGGCATACCTAGAAGTAAGGGTAGATAGATACGGACAGTGTTTCCAAGCACCCCTCACGGTAGCCACCTGACTAGAGAGAGAGACACTCTATTCCTACTTCAACAATATCGATACCCACATGTACGTTAATCTAACGGTCCCCTTCTACTATAACCGCTACCTATGTAGTAAGGTGCGGAGATACACTGACAGATGTATATGCCTAAGTACCTAATGAGGTAAGAGGAGGGGTCCAGTGAGTGTTGTAGACTCTCGGCATCTGTTGTAGGTTGGTCGGCTTGTCTATATAACTGATTAGTATATGTAATTAACACAAAGACGTGAGCGATGCGGTATCGCAACCATGACCTTTGAGGTCCACTACACCATGTCTCTAAGCCTCCGCCAAACCTTCCATCTACCAAGCCAGAAGAGGCTATTGGGTCTCATTCTCCTCTTCCCCTCCCTCCACTAGTGAAGTTGGCCTGATCTGATCTGTTTGAAGAGGAGCACAAAACCTAGAACTCTTAAGCCGTTTGATAGAAACTGAGTTAACTCCGAACTCGCTATTGACATCTATGGGATTCATCGTCCCTTCAATAAACAGCATGTACACAGCATCGTTTGCCTTCTTTGAGGCATTATGGCAGGCAGGTATCACATATTGCTTTGTTAATCTGGGCTCTGACCACCCCAGCATTATCGAGGCTATGGTCAAGGGTCAGAAGGAGAATAAAGGTAATTTTCCTCGCATCATTACGTGTCCAAATGAGGTACGTCGACTCGACCGGTGCGCCATTAAGAGGAGAGGTAGTCGTCATCGTGACATAGCTGATTAACTATGCTAGATGGTGGCCTTGTCTATGGCTGATGGCTACGCGCGATTGAGTGGTAAGCCTCAATGTGTCATTATCCATGTCGACGTGGGAACCCAGGGCCTAGGTGCAGCTGTACACAATGCAAGCACGGGCCGAGCCCCTGTCTTCATATTTGCTGGGTTGAGTCCTTTCACGCTCGAAGGAGAGATGCGCGGATCGCGGACCGAGTATATCCACTGGATGCAAGACGTTCCTGATCAAAAACAGATCGTGGCCCAATACTGCCGTTATACAGGCGAGATCAAGACGGGCACGAATATCAAGCAAATGGTTAATCGTGCGCTGCAGTTTGCCAGAAGTGATCCGCAAGGTCCAGTCTACCTGCTTGGCGCGAGAGAGGTCATGGAGCAAGATATCACACCTTATTCGATCGACCAGAGCCTTTGGGACCCGGTCGAATTGGGAGGGCTGCCACCCAAAGCGGCAAAGGCGATCGCGGAAGCTCTGCTTGGGGCTGAAAAGCCGTTGCTGGTCACAGGTTACTCCGGACGTAACCATAAGGTTCCCGATGCGCTCGTTGAGTTGGCAAACACCATAAAGGGGTTACGTGTGCTTGATGCGGGTGGTAGCGATATGTGCTTCCCTGCTTCTCACCCTAGCTGGCTTGGGCTTCGAAATGGTGGCAATGACAACTCGATTAGAGAGGCTGACGCTATCCTTATTTTGAACTGTGATGTTCCTTGGATGCCAACTCAGTGCAAACCTAAAGAAGGCATCAAGATCTTCCATATTGATGTCGACCCTCTCAAGTATATGATGCCGGTTGCCTATGTGCCTGCGCAACGTCGATACCGTGCCGATGCGCTTGTGTCTGTCGAACAGATCATAGAGTCTGCTAAAGAACTCGCAAGCAAAGTGGATGTGGAGATTAGCAATAAGAAATGGGATGCGGTACAAGCATCGTATCAAGCACGCTTGGCAACCATCGCAGAAAAGGCTGTTCCAGCTGTAGACGGTTCCTTTGGAACAGGATACCTGTGCAAAACTTTGCGGGAACTCTGTCCTCAAGACGCAATCTGGGCTGTTGAAGCTGTCACCAATACGCCCTACGTTCACGACCAATGTGCGGCCGGAGCTCCCCGGCTCGTGGATCAACTGCGGTGGAGGCGGCCTAGGCTGGTCCGGTGGCGGTGCCTTGGGCATCAAGCTGGCCTCGGCCGCGGAGCACGGTGGCAAAGGCAGGTTTGTGGTGCAGATTGTAGGCGATGGGACGTACTTGTTTTCAGTACCAGGCAGCGTATACTGGATATCTAGGCGATACCAGATTCCGGTGCTTACCATTGTGCTTAATAATAAAGGTGAGTTCATTAATCCCAACTAATTGGCTGCTTGATAACTAAGTAATTCAGGTTGGAATGCCCCGCGGAAGTCCTTGATGCTTGTTCATCCAGACGGTCAGGGCGCTAAGGCAACTAATGAGGAGATCAATATATCTTTTGACCCGGTTCCTGATTTCTCGGGCATCGCGAAGGCAGCTGCTGGAGGAGACCTCTTTGCCGCAAAAGTTGAGAAGGTGGATGCATTAGAAGAAACACTTAAGAAGGCCATTGAGGCTGTTGAAGGAGGGCAGTCTGCAGTCATAGGTGAGTTGGATATTTCCATTTTTTGGCCCTCTCTTGTCTATGTGCATAGAACAATACTAACCTCGGACCCTACAGACTGTAAAGTGAACCTGGATTGCTAATTGGCCGTGCTCCTGGTATTACCGCCCCATGATGATGGATTTGAAGGCTCTATAAGGGGAAGGAGAGTATGGTATCTAACCCTCAATGCACTTAGGAGCATCGCTCTACTGCGCACTCCCTCAATTCCTCAGATAAACTTGCTCAAGGAATTGTACACCAAAGCGCTCTGAAGGCAGATTCTCCGTTGCCCCAGTTTTGTATATTCAATGCGAATTAAGGGTCTAGATCACCCTTCTCCGCTGTGGCGATGTGTCGGTCTAGAAGTCTATAAATAATTGTTTCTAACTTATGCAAGATACCTATAATGAAACTGTGAGAATGTTGATAATCGGCATATTAGTCATGGCGATAAATTGGAATCATTGGTGAACTTTCCTGTGCTGTTTGCATCCATCATAGCCTTGATACTAAGTAGTCTCCGTGCAGCTATATGTGTTGATAACCAAGCCTCTGTGGGATTGGAGTCTCCCCTCACCAGATAGATCGGCATCCCATCTCCCAGGGGAATTTTTGGAGAAGGTGGCCTCGGTTGGCTTAGGCACACTGCATACTGCGACTAGCGCACTAGGCATGCAGTGGCTACAGAAGCGAGGCGGCGAAATCGCGATCAATGGACGGGACATGTGCTCCTAGCGAAGGTTGAGCAATATGGAGTATCTCCGCTGTATTTAGTAAAGGTCTTGTGTGATCCGTCGATCGTCTGAGGTGGCTACTGTAGGAGTAATTAGATATGTACATATCAAACATTGACTAAGAAATAGCAGTATCTCTATGCATGTTCTTCATCAATAGCCCCTTTCGGTGTGTGATGCAGGAGAACTATCGAAATTGGGTGATAGATTCCATACTTGTCGACTCCGGATTGGCAATGCACTGGAGGACCAAACACCTGTTGAAGAGGTTGACAGGTCAGCTCATGCTCTGCACGTGGTCACCAAGGATGGGACATTGATATCGAATTAGTCCTTCAACTTTGTCTTGAGCCAACAGACGTTTACTATTCACCCTTGATGGTTGGTTCACCAGCTCATGTGATCTGTAAAGTTGGCTGGCAGCCTGGGCTTGGAGTTGGGGGGAATCGCCTATTGGATTGCAATTGGTATTACCTGCCTATAATTGTACGTGAATTTCAGGTACCTGGAAAGATGCATCAACTTTAACCCCGCTACTACCCGGTACCAGCTAGTACAGTCGGTACCAGTTCGCTTTCTGAACCCCTGGCATGCAGTATAAACCCCTTGTCTCACCCCGCTTTGAGGACCTGGTAAGTGCTATAGTCCTGTGGAACAAAGAGAGCTGGGCGAGATCAGGCTCAGACCATTTTCTTTTTCTTACTCACTGATACAAACGGTATACAAGTATGTACACATGCATGCATCAGCTGGCGGGGTCAATTCAAACCCATGAATTAACCACAACCACCAACAAAGTACACTCTCAAGTCACTGACTATCGAAACAATTTGCCTGAAATGAGTATTGTTGATTCTTGTCCCCATTAATACAAAATTTCTGTCTTCTCCAGTTGAGATTGATAGACTAAATCAGTTTTCTCCCATTCATTCATCTATTTACTTTCCATTATACCTTACCTAGTCTGTAATAGTGGCCCAGGTTGGCAAATTCATTGTATCATTTTCGCGTATACAAAACTCTGACTTCTTCATCCTCACCACTGTGCCCCATTGTTCTCGGTTGTGAGAGTCGACTGACTGACTGACCACCGCAATCACCGTCATCACCATCATGGTCAGGCCCCCTGTCTTGTTTTAAATGTGCTAGATTCCGCACCAAATCGATCGATCAATCGCCCAATTTGTCACAGCCAAGAGATGATGCATCCTTACAAAGGACCGAATTCAAGACGGCAACATACATGAGGAACCTGGTATCCCTACTCTGCTGCTCCTCCCCCTTATTGAATCTCAGACGAACAAGTCGCGTTGAATCGTGTGGAGATAAAGATTTGTTTGGGCGGTACACACCGTCATAAGAGCTATAGGAGACGCATCCGAAGTGTCCATTACATTGTGGATCGCTGTCTTCTATTGCTGGTATAGTGATTCATGATTCTTTGTTCATTTAGGTTTTCAGCGAAGAGAAGAAGTGCGGCAGGTAGTAGAAAAGACAATGTCGCCGGCGGAGGGCGATGAGAATGAGCAGGATGCTATCAAGGCTCAGGGCGAGGTGCCAGATGCTATCCCGATCGTTCCCCCGCCGCGACCGGTTCCCTCGACTGATCCGAACCTCATCTCCCAAGCGCGAACACCTCCACCACTCCATGCCGTCCCTACCGATTCCTCAGCCGATTTGTTCAAGCTACCACCCACTGCTGCCTTAAGACTTCTCTGTGCTGGAATCGAATCTCTGGTTCGCGTCACCGGCGATATCCCACCGACCCCCCCTCCTACTAGCCCTCCCGTACCGAACATGAGCAGTATGCAGCGGGAAAAGGCTGCTATTGTTCGATCGCACTCCGAAAAGAATCTTGCCCGCCTTCAGCAGCAACAGCAGCCTGTTAGTCAGTCCCGACCGAGAGGACCAGGCCAGGTTCAGGGCTTCTTCGATGTACCCCAATATCAGCCCGTCGACGGCGTGCGGCTCCGAAACCCACCTACTCCTCCACAAGCGGCCACTCCCCAGCCATATATCGTCATCGGGGAAAACTCCCAACCTCTAAATCTTCAACATAGCGCTATTACGCGCAAGTTCTTTAGCAAGGCGCCCCCACCTATCAGCATCGAAGATTATCTTATGCGTATTCACCGGTTCTGTCCCATGTCGACAGCCGTCTACCTAGCAACGTCATTCTACATATTCCGACTAGCTGTCGAAGAACGCGCCATCCCTGTCACGAGGAGGAACTGCCACCGTCTGCTGCTTGCGGGCCTCAGGGTAGCCATGAAGGCGTTGGAAGACCTCAGCTACCCACATTCCAAAATCGCCAAGGTCGGTGGTGTGAGCGAGGTCGAGTTAGCCAGGCTAGAGATCAGTTTCTGCTTTCTGGTTGGGTTTGAACTGGTAGTAGACGAAGAGACACTAAGCAAACATTGGGATGTGCTGAAACAAAACACCAACTTCGACAGTTCTGGATCTGGCTCAGCGATCCCTGGGACGCTACCAAACCTAAAGCTTGACGTTCGCCGTAAGAAACACCTCGACCATGGGTCTTGAGGATAATGGGAGCTTCGGTCTCGGCCTCTCGGTCTCACAGTAGAAGGACTTCGTGCAGAACCGCGATGTTTGATTTGCGATATCATACATTTTATGAACGGAGACGATCTTTATATTAGGGAAGAGAAGCCTAGACAACTTCCTCTTCCTCCAAGCGTGAGGAGAAGAGTAGTGCTACAGTCAGGCTGATATTCTTATCGAGTTAAAATCTCAACATTAGCCGGGAAAATGAAATACGTACATGGGACTACGGCGTTAACCAATCGGCCAGGGTTCGCATACCATTATTTATCCAACAGAGAGAACTACTAAAGAGTATGTATATGTGTTAGGCGAGGGAGGCCCCGTTGTTCTATAGGCACCAGGAACAATATGTTGGGGCATTGATAGTAGTGTGTTAAAGTTATATGATACCCCTCAATCGAAATGGTTGTATATTTGCATACTGTACTCTGGATGGACATTAGGTAGTTCGGACGTTTCCTTGAACAGTCTACAGCTTACTCAATTCAGTAGCTTAATAGTTCATTTATGGGTTGTCTCTTTTTCATAAACTTTTAATCTATACATATCTACTATTTTTCCAAGAGCCGTAGACGAGACATTAATGTAAGAACGGATGTAACTTGATATAGGGTGTGCTTAATGCGACAGTCTTGCGGTCTGAAGCCCAGGAAAATAATGACCAATTATTTACCCCACACGAGCAATTACCCAAGCAGGCAGGTAGCTATCGCTACCTGCTGTGGAATGGAGTCATACTTAGCCCACTGAACAACTGCATGCCAGCCTATTAAACATCTACTTATTAAACAGCGATACATATGTTTTATAACTTCAATATTTTAATAGTATAAATGTATATATTTAAATAGTAAAAACAAACTTGTACATGCATGCTTATATCGCGTATCTTTATGCCATATAGTCTATAGCATGCAGTTTATATGCTAGGTTCATTCCAACAAGCTTTAGGGAGGAAGCCCTCTATATTACCTATGGCCTATATCATTGGGTTATCAGACTAGCAACCCAAGGTCGCACTATCTCCATTGTCAAGATACCGAGGTCGCTGAGAGAAAGTCGTTTATCGCTTCAAATAGCTGACAGATCAGAGTCATTCCCGCACTCAATGAGTCTCTCAAAGCTGTCGTAACCTTAGCCCTTGTAGAGCCTAGATCTCTCTATGAATCCAGGTGTGTGCGAGACGGAGTATAGGTAATACACAATTCCCAAAGAGTGTGGGTTATATTCTACGGTGTATCTAATAGACTGTCTGCCACTAATGACCTTGACGGCGCATTATTCATCGACTTCGACCTGTGATTGAATAAATGCCTTTACTTTGCGGAATGTTGGCCAGATGTAGCTGGCTTCGCTAATATATGCAACGCGGCCCTGTGCAACCCGTTCCGCTAAATACTTAGGTAATGTGTAACATCATTTTCTGATTGATCCCAACATCTCTACCCGCGTTTGTTTTTTTATAAATTTCTTCATGTGTTTCCTCGACGTATACCGCACCAATACTTGATTATGGCGATATCAAAACGGAAACGAAGTGCTAGCGCTATCCCTCACGACGCTCCTCCAAGGAAAACGCTTAGAAAAGAGCCTCACTATGAGCCTCCAGAGTTCTGGGATCGATTAACAACAATTCCGCTGTGCTATCAAGCCTTAGAAGAGCTCGACCGCCGAGCCTATTCGCGGCTATCTGCCCCGGCCCCAGTGGTATACGGCCCTCAAGATCTGGGTAGATTTGCACGTCATGGCGGCCCCGGCTTGGCTGATCTACGAGGCTACTGTCAAAATATCGATCCCTTATTTAAGGCGATAACACGGCCACGAAGACAGTTGAAAAAGCCAACCGACGCAACACCTGTTGTGGAGAGCTCAGTTGCGTCAGACCTAGACTCAGCCCTAACAACAACAGAGAAGAAATCTTTTGCCCCTTACCATTCTGCATTTGAACAACATCTCACCGACCACGCTATTCATCCAGTTTGGAGATCTCAGGAGCCAAACCTCGGACCGATTCAAGCAGCGCTCTCAGTTCGACGGGCATCCTTGTCCCTGTCGCAGTTTTCTGACGCCACGTTTGCGAGCTTTCGAATGGGCGATCTTCAAGCCGAGAATGAAGACGATGTGAAAATTCATGTCATACCGATTATTATAGGTCCTCAGCGGTCTGCCCATCCCTACGCTATAAACACACAATTTGATCATCTCCAGCCGCTCACAGACGGGTCAATAGCGAGGCCCCAACCCGATATGTGGTATGTAGTAATAACTTGGTGGAGTTCTTGGTGTTAAATGCTCGGGGTGACCACAGACTAATCTTTTCACAGTACGTACCCAAGTGCAAGTTCTCTATATCTCTTCTTGACGAATACTGCCAGACTCGCTTAGCGGCTAGTAGGCTAACAGGTTGTAGATTACGGTTCGCGTGCCGAACAGCTGAATCTTTCCGTCCGCAACCATCTTGGTTATCATATTATCCCATCCAATATGGTTGACAGGCCGATGACGCCCAACTTTTTTGKCGAGTATAAAGGACCAGCTGGGTCTGTTGCAGTAGCTCTTAGACAGGCTCGTTACAGCGGAGCGATCGGAGCTCGCAGCATGCATAGCCTAAAAAATTATGGTAAGAAACAGCCCATCTACGATGGGAATGCGTATTCGTTCAGCGCTGTATATTACAGCGGCGTATTAAAGATATACGCCCACCACCTAACCGCGCCAACAACTCCCGGCGGAAAGCCGGAGTACCATATGACTGAGGTTGGCATGTATAGTCTAACGAGTTCACGGAGAGCATTTATCGAAGGTGTCACGGCCTTTAGAAATGCGCGGGATCTGGCGAAGAAATACCGTGATGCCTTTATCGAAGCTGCGAACTCTAGATCTCGAACCGTTTTATCTTGTGCTCTTGAAGAGAGTAGTGCCGTCAACCTGGCGGTTAGCGACGATATGGTCGAGGGTGAGGAGAGCGCTAGCCAAGGATACCACTCTTCCGACATTGTTGAAGCAGTGCCAATTCTCACAACCCGTGATATATCGAGTCCTCTACCAGGTCGCGGTAGAGGTAGTGACCGAATAAGAAACAAGCGCCTGGTGGATCCATCGAGCCCGCCTTCAACACGATCTTCGAAGAAGACTGAAAAGCACAACCACCCTACATTTAATTAATCGCTATACTAGTAAATAGAATAACTGTTGATTAATTATACTAGTATTGCGGTAATATTTCTTCCTTGTATGCCCCGACCTTTAAAGCTTATTATACAAATATACTGTATGTGATCTTATTGCCTAAATAGGAAATTGGGACAAGAAACTAAAAGTCTAAAATTCAAAGGTTGAATTGGCAGACATGTATGTCCTATCTAATGAAGCACCATTACCTGCCTAATCTAGGCGGTATTAGCACCTGCATGTTAGCCTCGGGACATATTCAACCGCAACAAACCGCTCCCCTCTACGTAGCTACCTCA
Organism: Nemania bipapillata; assembly: GCA_029590615.1. Lineage (NCBI taxonomy): Eukaryota > Fungi > Ascomycota > Sordariomycetes > Xylariales > Xylariaceae > Nemania > Nemania bipapillata. The sequence continues at coordinate 2,467 of JAPESX010000576.1, read as the reverse complement.
TAGCCTATAGGAGCTCCCTAGGCTGGCTATAGGAGGGTCTATCCCAGATGTCATCCGCTGGAATCTTGAACGGCAGCAGCACCAGACTTTACACAAGTGCTACTACTATCTTCCGGTTAGCAAAATCACCAATCCACCTCCAAAGTCGGATCTCGTCGCAACATATTAGTATCACGCGACACACGTCGGCAGCAACATCGATACGCCCCCTTGCTTCCATCGCTCGAGTGTCGGCGCGTACTACTTGTAGAACTACCCCGCCCTCATCGTGGGCTTCTACCCCGCGCCGAATCACCACCGCGACCACTTCTCGAAGACAAGCTGCAGCGACCATGGCCGATATCGACGTTGAAACTGTCCTAAAGGGCAAGTACCCAGCCAAGGCGCACGCGAAGCGCGTAGTCGAATACATCCAATCCAAGGTTCCCGATGCCACCGGCGTGCTATTCCTAGAGGGGCGGTCCGACCATCTCCTCGAAGACAGCGACGAGCCAGTTCCTTTTCGGTGTGCTTTTTGCCTCTATTGAGCTAGTGGAATTTGAAAAACAGTGCTAATAAGAGACTAGGCAGCGGAGGCCGTTCATGTACTTGACGGGCGTGGACATGCCCGACTGCGCCTTCACGTACGACATCGAGACGTCGACAAGCACCCTCTACATCCCCCCCGTCGACCCCGAGAGCGTCATCTGGACCGGCCTCCCCCTGTCCATCGAGGAGGCCCTCGCCAAGTACGACGTGGACGCCGTGCTGCCCACGACCGAGCTAAACCCCATGCTCGCCAAGCTCGGCGCCGCCTCCGCGAAATCCACCGTCTTCGCCATCGCCGAGCGCGTGGCGAACAGCGTGACCTTCCTCGAGTTCGGAAACAAGGACTTTGCACTGCTTGCCGAGGCGATTGATGAGTGCCGTGTTGTGAAGGACGAGTATGAGGTCGCGCTGATCAGGAAGGCGAATGTGATCAGCGGCGTGGCGCATAAGGCGGTTTTGGAGAGCGTGCGCGAGGCGGGGAATGAACATGAGCTGGAGGGCGTGTTCATTGGTAAGTGTATGCGGCAGGGCGCTAAGAAGCAGGCGTACCCTAGCATCCTGGCGAGCGGCAGGGCGGCTGCGACGCTTCACTACGTTCACAATGACAAGGACCTAGCTGGGAAGGATTTGTTGCTTATTGATGCGGGTGCCGAATGGAGCACGTACGCTTCAGATATTGTAAGGGACCCTCCTTTCCGGCAATCATAACTAATAGCAGGGCATACTCGTATGTTATGTTGGAGGACACTAACGTGGGAAATAGACTAGGACATTCCCCATATCGGGTCGCTTTACCGAGCAGTCAAGAGCCATATATGAAATCGTCCTAGAAATGCAGAACAAGTGCATTGACATGCTCAAGGAGGGCGTGTGGTGGGATGATGTGCACGTGCGAGCACACGAGATCGCTATCGACGGTCTACTATCTCTCGGTATCCTGAAAGGGGACCGCAAGGAGATCCTCGAAGCTCGAACCAGCACGGCGTTCCTACCGCACGGGCTGGGCCACTATTTAGGCATGGACACGCATGACACGGGCGGCCACCCCAATTACTCGGATCCCGACCCGTTATTCAAGTACTTGCGCGTGAGAAGAAACCTGCCTGCCGGAAGTGTCATCACCGTAGAACCTGGTGTATGTGCCTTGCTTCATAGACCCATGCTAGCATTCGAATTGATAAAACTAACGCGAGAATAGATCTACTTTTGCGAATTCATTATCCGCCCGTTCCTTAAAGACCCCAAGCATTCCAAGTACATTGACGAGAACGTTCTCAACAATTACTGGGATGTCGGCGGTGTGAGGTGAGTCGCTCATCCCCATTTCTATCAACATAGGCAACGAGTCACGATACTAACAAGCGCTATTTCCTGTTTAGAATCGAGGACAATATCCTCATCACAAAAGACGGCTTCGTCAACCTGACAGACGCGGTCAAAGACCCCGACGAGATGGAAAAGATTATCCTTGGTAGCTAGATCGCAAGCCTAATGATAGATGACCTCATGATATCCTCAATTGATTTAGAATTGTAGAGTAACATTTCACGTATCTATGTTTTAGAAAGATGCAAGTGATAGGCTAAGCTGGGAAAAAAGGATATGTTGACAAACGCAAAAAGAGATGGTAATTGAACAATTCCAGCTATCTACGTCAGTGATCAAATATCCCAGATTAAGTTTAGATACACCATTAGCGGCACGGGCCGAATTGTACGGAGAGCGATTATTTAGACACATGATCTTAAAGTATATTAAGTAGCGCCTATTCATTACTAGTATTCGATTTGTGTTCTTTTCCAAGACTTTTTTTTACCCTGTCCGCACTCGTACACCATCATTATGAACCACTAGCCTATATCATCCATGACGAGGCTTCCTTTTTTACTTTTTTAAATGGACACGCTCATTCATGAAGTTGGCTAGTCAGTCCTCTCAC